>JAMFTS010000090.1:0-82148 GCA_028095005.1 Rhynchospora pubera
GGTCTTACTTCTATTGTTCAACATTACATTATTGTTGTCATTAAAAAAAATCATTACTACAATTATTATTTCACTTGTTTAGGGCTGAATAAACCACATAATTTTCTCCCAATTTCGATTGAATAAGCAGTATATATACTTAACGCAATCTAATTAACAATTTTTTACTACATGGTTGATACTTATCAAGTCAAGGATTGACGTTTGTTTGTCAATCTAGATTAAATATATTAGTTATTAGTTTATATTTATTAACAATATAGTTCGTACTTTATATTAGTTTGATAAGCATACTGTAAACACATATGTTGATACGTCGCCCTAGTTAGGAGTTTATGCAATTTATTTTTTAATTTAATAATTACAAATTCAGGGTTAAAAAATTGAGCGTTGGTACTTGTTTTAATTCAATGCAATGTTTATTTTATTTGTTTATCTAAGTATCTAACTAGCCAGTAGGGTGTTCACACATAACATAAGCATCCTACTAATTAATGAGCAGACATGCGTTAACATAAAGTCGTTTCGAAGATAAATTTGAAAGAAAAACCGCAACTTCTCGAAAAGAAACGTCTAGTATAGCAGTAGAAAATTGTTCATCACTATTATTAAAATGGACATTTCATGAATTGATTGGTATATATATTAAAAATAAAACTATCTCCATTGCAGTCAACCAAAAGTCTTTACTCTATACCAATTTCAGACGTATTTTCCTAATTGTCCCCCCCCCCCCTCCCCGCCCCCAAAAAAAAATCACTATTATTTTAAATTTTAAAAGATCCAACCAATTCAGTAGCAAGTCAACATAATAAGTAACACTATATTACTTTAGGATTCAATAAATTTAACGCATTACCAACATTAAATTTATCTAGGCAAAAAAAAATGTTTATTTGCAATTTTATGCCAAAACTTGTTGGTTTTCTGAATCTTCCATGATTCCTCCTCTTAATTATTTAGCAGTCTTTAGGTTGAAACTCATTTTGGTATGCTTTAGGACTAATATAAAAGAAAAATGACATCAAGTTTCGAAACCTTTAACTATAGTTTATTACAATATAAAGTAAAACAAATGCGTTTCATCTTCTTCTTTTTTTTAAGGGTATGACCGGAGTGATTTTTTTAAAAGAATTCAATTCATTTCAATAGAATAAAGTTCAATAGAAATGATTTTTCAAATGAAATCTGGCGATCGGAACAAATAGAAAAGAATTCAAGAGAAATCAATTTTTTTGATTGGATACAAATGAAAATAAGAAAGAAATGATTTGTTCTCCGTAAATTTGACTATTTTACCCTTGATATCTTAAAAATATATCTGTTCTCCTTTTAACTTTTTTTTTTTAGAAGAATTGGCAATGGCTGCCAATTAAGTTCTCCTTTTAATCTTACCAATGGCAATGTTAATGAATACCGTGCTTTGCTAAAAGTTTAAACTGGACGTGTTAAAAATGAGAGCATAAATCAAACAGAAATGATAGGAACAGACAATATAAAACAAAAATAAATAGCATGTACCATAAATCAAAGCACCAGTAGATGTTTAGAAGCATAGTAATCGAATAATTGATGCCTTGATGGTAAAGTTCTACTTCTTACTGTTACAATTGGAAAAAAAGACAAAGTCAAACAAAAAAGGGTTGGATTTTTCTCAATTGCTCGCCACGTGCTCAGTGCTCACCTCCAAAATTCATTACTACGCTAGAGTGGACGACACTGGAAAAACGGTGAAGTTGGATTTTTTTTATCGTGATAGAGAAGGGTAGAAGGTCTACAAATTTGTTACCGCTCTCTATCCAACGAAATCGTGGCGAATCTCTTGCATTTTGACGCGATTTGACAACCTCATTTTTTTCCTTACAAATAGCGTAAAATGAATTGAAGTCACGGTTTAATGACTATTCTGATCAGGGCATCTTGTTTCTCGTCAAATTCATTTGACGTCTTCGCTACTAATCATTCATTTCGATCAGACCCTAAATAAATTGATAAAACTACCGATTTCCATTAATGTTAAAACTAGAGAAAAAGTACAAAACAATCACTTATTACATGTTACAAACCAGACCAATTAACATATGTATATCTAAATCAGATCAACAAATGATTAAAAGTTGGATCAATTAACAATATATATATGATTCTAACCATATCAAACCACCAAAGAAAAAACATCGGAGACCTAGATAATCACTACTGATTAGTTAAAGAAAAAAAATAAAGTAAACTACAATATTTAAATGTACGTAGCTCTTAGTCAACCCGCTGGTCATACTTTGCATTTTAGTCCGGCTGCAGTCACACTTCTCATGTAGTTTAGTTATTCAGCTAATCCTTCTGGACCTCTACTAAATTGAAGGGAGCCCCATTCATTTAAAAACAGTCAATCAACTAGTTTAGGAGGAATATATCCAAGCTGAAAGGGAGATGATCATAGCACCGTAATTACAACTAAAATCAATCATTTGTAAATTCACATGCGTGCAACTAAGCACAAAGTATATTTTTACAGCATAATTAATTCAACTGCAGTATCCTGATTTCTTGAACCTGAATTTGTTACATCAACGGCATTTGTGGAAACTACTCATAAGATTTTATTATAATTCATATTTTGGTTTCCTCCGATGCCTTAGAAAATTTATATTTCTAACATAAAAAATCCATACTAGGTATTCGATTGATGGGGGCTTATTAAGGCATGTAATTGAACTGCATTCATTCTGCGTGCATGATTTCTGGTTAGGTTAATGGCATTTCTTACACAACAAAGACAAGAAGCATGAACATGCTTCCAAAACACCTTATTCCGGCCCGGAGATTTTATTTCGGTTTCCATTTTCCAGGCCTAAAATGTCACTTTTACAAATATAATACATCGGTCATCAAATTCATTTGACTTGTTCTAAAAAAAAAAAAAATCATTTGACTAGGCCTTCTTTTAATGTTTCTTACTTTCTTTCCTTATTCATTGGCGGCCGCTTGCCAAGAAAAATTTTTTTTTTCTAGAAAATGTTCCTTTCCTTATTGGCACACAGAAGAGCAACATAATGATGGTAATTAGACCTGTCTAACGTAGACGACGGTGGCGAAAGTAGGAACTTTCGCTATCTGTTTCGCTAACATAGCGTAGTACAAATTTTTTCGTTACTCGTTGCGTATTTTGAACGGAAGTTAAAAAAAATTTCGCTGATCGTTTCGTCTGGAATCGCGAAAAAAACGATCAATCGTGATCAAATTTAAATTTCGCTGCGAAGACACAGTTCATATAAGATATGACAAAGAATAATTCAAAAAAATGCACTAAAATACTTAAAAAAAAGAGCACAATAACAGAAGACTGTAAACACATGTTTCATTTTAAAAATACATCAAAATAATTTCAAACTAATACCTAATTTAACAAGGGATTATTTCCATATGAATTATGGTGGTATAAGTTATAAGTTCAAATCATTGGGGAGATATCAACAAACCCAATAATTCCGACTGACCCATCGAAATTACTAAGTAAGAGTTCCATCCCCTCGAACAAGCACTTGGCAATTTTGTACCCTTCATCATTGACCCATTCATATAGAATTAATCCCATTGTTAAATTAACAGACTCTCCTTAGTCCTATAGGCACCAAAATAAACAAAAAACCAACTGTTTCTTTATCAAAATAAAAAAAACAAACTTGCAATCACCAAGTTCAACTGTTAAAAAATCATAACACAGAGATCATTCAATAATCTCATCAATTGCATCATCATCTGCATCACCAAGTTCACCGCCACTTTCTACATTAATATCAAACAAAATAGAAATTAGTAATAATTGAATTGAATTAAAATGGAAATTAATTATAATTAAAAATAATACCAATCACTGTTGTCCTCAACCAATTCTGTGCACATACTAGAGCTTCAATGCTCTCATCATTCAATGAGCTTCTAGTTGGGCTAAGTGTTCTACCAGCAGTACTGAAGGTTGACTCTGATGCCACAATACTAATTGGTACAGCCAATATGTCCCTAGCTAACTTAGACAAAACTGGATATTTAGGGGCTGTTAATTTCCACCATGACAAAATGTCAAAGTCATCATCCAAGCTACAAGGATCAAGTGGTTCAGATAGATACTGATCAAGCTCAGACAAGATGGGGTCAGCCTGCTTCTTATCATTCAAGAAAATTTTCAAACCAGCCCTTGAATCAGTTTCTTCCTTTGATCCACTAGAACTGAAAAGAAGACATTTTCAACTTTGATTGCAACACACATAACAAAATAAAAAATATATATACATATCAGATGTGCTAGTGGAGTACCTTGGTGCTGTACTTTGACTAGTTTGGCTTTGTGACTGTGGTTGTTTGTTGTTTGAGATCAAATACTCATTGAACAAATCATCAAAGCAAGTCTTCAAGTTGGTCATAAATGATTGCAACTCTTCAGGATGCAACATTTTGAAGTAGTACTCAACCACTGCTAGCTTACACCTTGGATCTAGAGAACAAGCAAGAGCCAACAGAACACTTCCAATTTCCCAATACTTATTCCACTTCTGGAACATTTTTTGTCCCATATTCACAAAAAAGTATATGGACTACTATTCATTTTTTGAATATTCAGATAAACCTCACAGAAATTAGGAAAATACAAATTCAAGGTTGGATACTTGGCCCCACTCAATCTTAGAGTTGAATCATAGAAGACTTTCAAATGTAGGGCTTTCACATGATCCCAATTCTGATCAGATGGACAAAAAGAATAAGTCTTATCTAACTCTGCATACCTGATGATAGCATCCTTCAATTGTAATGCCAATTCCAGCATAATATATGTGGAGTTCCACCTGGTCTGCACATCCCATGCTGGTTTCTTATCAGGAGCATTTACCTAAAAATAAACATAGACAAGGTCTAATTGAAACACATTAAAATAACATTAAAATAAATAAAATAAAAAAATAAATTACCTGAGAAGCAGCCAACTTGAACTTCTTCATTCTAGGTTGTGAATGCCTAATAAATTTCATGGTTTCCTTTATGGCATCTATCTCACCAGACATCACACTCAAACCATCTTGCACAATCAGATTTAAAATGTGGCATCCACATCTTAGATGAAAGATGTGACCATCACAAGGTAGGTTCTTTCTAAAATGACTCTTACTCAACAAGTCCTTGATGGCAGCATCATTTGCAGATGCATTGTCCAACACCAAACTAAAAGCTTTTTTGTCCAAGTTCCACAAAACTAACATATCATAAATGGCTTCTGAAATGTGTTTTCCAGTGTGAGGAGAGGGCATTGGTGTAAAGCTGAGAAGTCTTTTCTTCAACTTCCAATTGTCATCAATAAAATGACAAGTGAGAGCCATGAAAGCCCTATCTTTACCCTTACAAGTCCACAAATCACTAGTGAAACTAAACTTACAATCCATATTCCCAAGTAATTCATACAATTTTAACTTCTCTTCCTCATAAACACCCATACAATCTGACCTAAGTGTGGTCCTTGATGGCATTTTAAAACAAGGCTGCAGATCAGTTGCAAAAACTTTCAAAAAATGATGTGTTGCACTGTTAAAAGGGTACTCATGGCCAATTATCATATTTGCCAAGTTTTTTCTACTTCTTTTCTGGTCAAAGTGCCAAACTGAAGGCTTGGGTTGACCTGACAATTATACAATACATTATACATATTAGTGCCAAATGCTAAGTAACAATTATACATTATTGGTGACAACTGACAAGTGCCAAGTGAGAAGTATACCTTCACCACTGCCAAGTGCAAGCAGTCTCTGCAAGGCATCAGGTTTCATCTTTTTTGTGGGTGGTATTTTTTTACAACCACCCTGACGATGATGCAACAGTGAGCTAGTGCTCCTAGAGTTGCCTTGCAAATATTCAATGCCACAATACTTACAAGTGGCTGTAAAGTTACCATCTTCATCTTTCTCTGTACTATCAAAGTGTTCCCACACTTTTGATTTCCTTGGATTGTTCCTCTTTTTTTTTTGCTACTGAATCAGCATTATCAGCAGCAGGTTGAGGTTCATTTGAGGTTGGAGTACCAGTACCACCATCAGCATTTGGGGTTGGGGTACCAGTACCACCATCAGCCAGTTCAGCATCAATTTGGATCCTTTCAATTTCCTCTGCAGTTTCAAAATGCAATCCTGGTCCCATACTATAAATTGGAAGCAATCAAGTCATACATACCAACTCAAATGATAATCTTAAACAGTTCAACTTGCTCTCTACTCTACATAACCATAACATGCTTGCAAAGGTGTATCATGGGAGACATCCACGCCTGGCAACTATGAAACAAGGCACATAGCAAGCACAATTGCACAAACATTCAAAGTTTCAAACACACAAAGCACAAGCATACAACATATAAATAACTAACAAGCACACATATGAGTGGCATTAACATACTGTAAGGAATGGATGTTTCCCATGCCACACGCCAATAACAAGCACAAGTATTAAAAACATTAAAAAAAAAATCATACTCATCATCTATTAGATCAAAATCTTCCTCCTGCACACTCCCTCTCTGTGAGTCAGCCATGTCAGGGTACTTTGAGATTTATGTAAATTTTCTACAATTACAAAGAGTCACAGAACACAACAAGAAAAGAATTAAAACCAAAAAAAAAAATAAACAACTAATAAAATTAAAATCAAAATAGAAGTTATGAAGTTAATACCTTTCTGTCTCTCTTTACTTTTGTTCTTCTTTTTTTCCTACAAAGAAGAAGAAGTAAAATTAAACTTAAGTTAAGAACTAATAGATAAAAAATTCGGAAAAAATTAAAATAAGATAGAAAATCAGAGAAGAAATACCTTTCTCTCTCTCTCTCTTCCTCTTTTCCTTCCTTCCTTCCTTTCTGTCTTGTTTCTTCATCTTATAACTTATATAGCCAACAGACCCTGACTGATCGACTACTCTGTCACTAGTCTCACAAAAACTAGCAATCATTAACCTTTCTCAAGCCTTTTAAGCTACCAAGCCTACACTTAAGCTAAGATTTTGGAAACCAAGAGACAGAGAGTACTAATCAGTCTAGGGTTTCGATAGTAATGATGAAGATTTCATCGAAACCAACAGAAAATGAGGAAAATCAAACATCGAGATGACTCGATGTCATCAATCGTCAATCATCAGCTCTCCAAGAGCATGCGTGAGAGAGAGAGAGAGAGACAGAGAAGATAGACAGGGAAGATAGAGAGACAAAAGGAGATCTCGGATCGACAGAGGCAACTGAAAAGACATGGCGCCGTTTCAGAGAGAGAGAGGCGAAGAAAAATAGATTAGGGTTTGATCTCTCTCCCAGAATTATATATTTATATATACTAATTGTATATTAATTATGTTAAATAATTTAATATTAATTAATATATTAAATAATAACGCGTTTTCGCGAAAGGATACGAAACGAAAGGACCTAGTTTCGGAACTCGTTACGCTAAACTGACGAAACCATAAAACGTTCCGTAGATCGTTTCGTTAACCCAGACGAAACCAGAAGACCTATCGTAGATCGTTTCGCAGCAGACGAAACGCACGGAATTACGTAAATTTTTTTTCGTTGTGCAGGCCTAATGGTAATGTAGTAATAAGAAATATATAAGAGTTCGGTGGGATTGTAATCCATTTATATTATCTGGTTTAAAGAATTCGTATCAAGAATTATTTGTCTGATAAAAAAAGTCTGAACTATATTAAACTAACTAATAAAAATCTAATTCATAATTTATACACTAGATCAGACTCGATATATATTTTTTTATTCGAAATTTTATTACTTCATAACTATACTCGACATTTTTAAACTAACATATAAAAGTATGAATTGCCCTCAACTTTTCAATGCAAAAGGTTATTTTTCGAAGGGTTTTTTTTTTTAGATGGTTTTTAGAAATATTCGACTGCTGTAGCTAGGCGTCCTTTTTGGAGGGATTATCGGACGTTGGAAACTTCTACACATCTACAATTCGGCACAAACAAAAAAAACAAAAGATTTTCCTTCACATTTCCAGGTTTCAATCTCAAATGGAGGGGAGCAGAACGAACAAATCTTCTTACAATTTTCCGGAGGGAACAGAATGCACCAATTCGGTCCAAATACAGCAAATATTGAGCTAGAGAGTGATGATGATTCTGACACTGATGTTAATCTTCTGGACTAATCCTCATGCTGCTTGATAGTCACAATAGTCGATAGAGGCTTGTTCTATCCATTTTAAACGTCTTGCTTGAATAGTGAATACTTTAGCTTTCTCTTCACTTTTTAGCGTTGGATTAGGCTGCTGGTTGCTGGTACAGACTGGTACCATTTACTTTTGTGTTTCTGTTTGATGTACTTGTTAACCTGGCTTTAATGAAAGCAGGCAATCAGTTTTTATTGCTTTATTCCAAAAAAGATCTATAGCCGCATAAGGGTAAAGATCTAATCATGAAAACTGTCAGAATTTATTATTATGTCAGATTTTAAACACAGTGACATTTTTTATAGTGTAAGCAACTATAAATTGTCATATCAGTATATTAATCCAGCCTCAAAGGATTTAATCGTTAAAACAGTAAATAAAGCAAAGATTTAATCGACCATGAAACTCAAGTTCTATTATCAAGAGAATTAAGCAGTTGTTATTGTATAAATTTGACAGTTTTGTTGTACTTGAATATTCACCTCGACTCATTTCACTGCCTAGAAGGCATTGGGATTGTTTGCTCAAGTGTCGAAGAAACAGTAAAGCAAGCAGCCTTTAATAACTAAATTTCCCAAGCTTGTTAAACACTTCAGTACAGGCATATCCCAACAAAGAAAATAAAAAGAACCACTTTTTGGTAACAAGATAAGAATCTCAAGGTACCTAAGGTTTCTCAAAAAAATTAACAAATTAAGGTCTGAAAAAACATAACTGGATGCAAATTTTTCATATCAGAAACAAGCGAGGCAGTATTGCCAGTAATTTATTCAAACCATTTGAATCAATGACACCTATTAAGCTCGATGCATCCTGCCCCAAACTGAGGTACTTCATATAAAAAGAAGTGATGCTGAAAAATTACTGCTGATAAACAAATCTTTCTCCTAAACTGCAGCATCTGCATAGCACTATCCATTTTCATTTCATTTTCCAGATGACTCCACCATCCTATGCAATTTACCAAAAATAACAGATTGTACAACCAAATACAAAACAAACAAAGTATCAATGGGTATGGCCTTATTGTTGCACTGGATATTCAAAGCACTCATGTTGGGAGGGTCCGTATATATGTTGGAGTTTTCAAGTGGTAGACATGGAATTGTCCCGCACTCCTTGGAAACCACCTAAATGATGTTTTCCAATTTCCATTATTATGGAATATATATGGTGCACAAATTCGAAATACCAATCAAGTACATTATCATACAACTCTTATGATAATAAATAGGTCATGCAGCTAACATAAAATCTGTAATTTTAACCAGCCTAGGTGACCGAGATGCAAGTTTGGCACCAAGAAATTCAAGGGGCCAACATTTCATATTAACCAGTTTAGATTTTAGAGAGGGGGGCAAATTAATCGTTTCCCAACTAAATAAGGTACTGTTCTGTGATTTACACAATGGCTCACCTTTGATCTTTTTCTTTATCCAGATCTCTCCTAACATTCCCGCACCGATACCAGCTGCTATGCAGGCTCCATAGATGACGAAATCCTTTGGCCGAGATAGACGCGGCATGAAGTAGTAATCTGGTACCTGTCTCATTTTTTTCGGTAAACGCTTTTTCACAATTGGTGTGCTTGAACTTGTTGTAGTAGTAGAGGTACCAGTTTCTCCAACTGTTTTCCAATCCTCATTTTAAGCATATCTTTTGAGTCACCAGTTGCCATATCAAATGAAACTAATCTTGCACAAACAAAATGAAAAAAATAAATAAATAATTTCACACCAGCAGCGATCAACCGCTTTACTATTCACACTGATAAAACACTAGTTTTCGTTTTACTGTGCAGTACCATTTAGGTTGCCAGTTTCAATGTTTGATGCCTATGAGTTCTTTCTAATAATAATTTGCCTGAGCAACAAACATACAAGTACTTTCAGCTGTTATCAAGTATCGACTAATATTGGTACTGACAGGCAACAACAGTAAAGGGGCCAATTCAAAATCTCCAAATTTTTATGCGTCTGGTAATTTATATGAATAATAGAACTGGACCTATATGCCATTGTACCAGGCTGTTCGGATACCAGCCAAAAAAAAATGAAATCCTTTGTATTTATTCGGATCAAGTATAATGATTTATTCTTTCAGTTATTTGGATAAGTTTGGTGTTCAGTATTATAACAATAACTTGTGATTTGGGCAAGAAATTCCAAAAACAAAATGAAAACCACAATATAGCATAACAACTGACTTTGACTATATACCTTTATGCATAAAATCATTTCCTAGTGATTTGAGCAAAACTACAAGCCTAATACCTAACCTTCTAAGAAATAACAATCTGATCACTGTACACTGCTTTTCTTACCCAGTACCGATTAAGGTACTAAAAGAAACAAATATTATAAATAACAAACCCCATCTGTCAAACAAATAGATTACATTTATATAATGTACTAAAAAGACTAATTAGCCCAAAATTAGACACCACACTGAAAGTAACAAACTAGTCATTCTTTTTTTCCCCAAAAAATCAAGGCAAAGTAGTAATAAACTACCAGATACGCACATATATTTCTTTCTTTAACAACAATTAGAAAAGAAAAAAAATAGAGATTGTTGGGTATATAACAGAATCAGGAATATGATACTTTTTCCTCTACTCCCATTGTTGAAACAAAGGTCAACATAACAGAATCGATTCATATCTCAATCACCAAACAACTATTTGAACAAAAGAATTAAGCAGTTGTTATTGTGTAAATTCGACAGTTTTGTTGTACTTTATAGAATATTCACCTCGACTCATTTCACTGCCTAGAAGGCATTGGGATTGTTTGCTCAAGTGTTGAAGAAACAGTAAAGCAAGCAGCCTTTAATAACTAAATTCCCCAAGCTTGTTAAACACTTCAGTACAGGCATATCCCAACAAAGAAAATAAAAAGAACCACTTTTTGGCAACAAGATAAGAATCTCAAGGTACCTAAGGTTTCTCAAAAATTAACAAATTAAGGTCTGAAAAAACATAACTGGATGCAAATTTTTCATATCAGAAACAAGCGAGGCATTTCATAATAACAAATTCCCTCCACATCTCTGAATAAAGTATTGCCAGTAATTTATTCAAACCATTTGAATCAATGACACCTATTAAGCTCGATGCATCCTGCCCCAAACTGATGCTGGAAAATTACTGCTGATAAACAAGTCTTTCTCCTAAACTGCAGCATCTGCATAGCACTATCCATTTTCATTTCATTTTCCAGATGACTCCACCATCCTCTGCAATTTACCAAAAATAACAGATTGTACAACCAAATACAAAACAAACAAAGTATCAATGGGTATGGCCTTATTGTTGCACTGGATATTCAAAGCACTCATGTTGGGAGGGTCCGTATATATGTTGGAGTTTTCAAGAGGTAGACATGGAATTGTCCCGCACTCCTTGGAAACCACCTAAATGATGTTTTCCAATTTCCATTATTATGGAATATATATGATGCACAAATTCGAAATACCAATCAAGTACATTATCAGACAACTCTTATGATAATGTTAGGTATATAACATAATCAGGAATATGATACTTTTTCCTCTACTCCCATTGTTGAAACAAAGGTCAACATAACAGAATCGATTCATATCTCAATCACCAAACAACTATTTGAACAAAAGAGGAGATTGAACACAGGTGAGGCCAACACTAGTGAAACTAACCTCTTCTCCGCTCGTTGGGTATGTCCCTTTCTTTCTCTTTCTCTCCTTTTAACAATATTGGGAACTGGAGTGATGTGGCTGGTTGCGACGCTACGTGAGAGAAAGGGAAATTGAGGAGTTGGACTGGGAGGTGGAGGTGAGGGAGTTTGGGTCGATGCGGATCGAATCGGAACTTCGGACGCGGTTCATATCCTGGGACAAGCAGCGAATTCCGATTCCGCGAGAAGGAATTCGATTATTTTTGGACTCTTTTTCTCTAATATGCTAATATTAATGTCGTGCTGTCAGCTCACTAACGTACTTACCTGCTCGATAGAGATCGGAGTTTGAATTCTAGCCTTCGTTGATTGAGAGTGTTTGAGAGTGGACTTATGGATAATTATATAAAAAAAATCTGCTAATATTATATAAGTCTAGTTTATGTTACTCTGGTTTTTTTTGTGACAGAGAAAAACTAGTATCGGGTGCTTACCGGGTGTGGGTTCGAGCTTTATACACACCGGTGCGTATTCGATTCGCCACGTGGTACACCTAATTAATTTATTTATAATAAGATTAACTAATGAGGTTCGATTAATGATACGACATGATGCGACACCGATGTGTGTATTTGGTAATTGTCTTTAGATGAGTAAGAGTGGGGTAACTCATTTAATCCACTTTTGCTTCTCCAAACGGCTATGTTTGATAGATGATTAAATGAATAAAACACTTAATCTATGTTTACTCCTCCAAACGTGGATGAAAATGTGAGAAGTAGTGTGGAGTAGCGACCAAATTTGGGGAAGTAAATTATTATTCTTGGAGAGGTGGTATAATTTTAATTCGCGAAGTAACTCTAGATAATGGATCCCACACCAATTTATTTCTACTACATGCCCCCTGCCTCGCACTAGATAACGGGATTTTAATCTATGTTGACCACACTCGACAAATTATTTTTACCTTTGACTATTTTTTACTAACTTTGACCAATTTGAATTTGGACTAAGAAAAAAAATAAAAAATCCTATATTGCCTATTTTCTAATTCCTATGTGATACACCGAATGAAAAAAAAATTGACTATGATACAAACATGTTAGTTCTTATAATGTATGGAGGGTAGTTTGGTCATAACATTCAACAATTTATTTAATATTTTATATTTTTTTACTCCTCATTTCTCTATTTTCATACCAAACATGATTTGAATCTAGTGGGATAGAGAGTATTAACTATTTAATCTTCAACTTTAATCCTCTTTTACTCCTCTATCAAACATAGCGAACAGGCCTTGTTTGGATCACGTAGGAACAAGCCTCTTCCGAAAGAAATTTTTCATCCAAACAAAGAAAAAAAAAGGACTTGAAAGAGGAGCTCTTCTGGGAAGAACTACCTCCACCATTTAGCTAGAAAAAGAGTTGAGAAGATAGATGGTCAATAAAATATGAATTTCTATGCACTCCATCCAATAAAAAAACTATTACTTTTTGTCCTTTCCACATACATGATTTTTTTTTTTTATGCCGTCCATAATTCACTACTTTTTTTCTTTTCAATGGAAGCATTTAATACTAATATTAATATTATTATTATATAATAACAACATTATTATTTAATTATAATATATTATTATTAAAATATTTTTTTATAATATTATAATTACAATATTATTTATCATTAAAATTTATTATAACATTCTTATTATTATTACTTATTTTATGTTCTTCTAATTATTAGTATTAAATAAAATAATTCCTGTTTATAATATTATAACAATAATAAATAAATTATTATTTTTATATTATTATTGATTATTTATTATCATTATTTTTAGTACTAGATAATAATAACTTTATTTTACAATATCACACAATAAAATAAATAAAGAAATTACTTGGAAAATGATTATTCTGATTATTAGTATTAATTATTATTATATTATTATTACTAATTAATTTATTATCATAATAATAATATTGATTTATTAAAATATTAGAATCTTAATATTACTAATAATTTAGTAATTAATATTTAATGATTTTTATAATCAATAGAAATATTATTATAATCTTTAATATGTAATAACACATATTAAAATGAATAAATACACAATAATAAATTAGAAATTATTTGGATAGTATAAACAAATGATTTTTTATTATAATGATATTATTATTTATTAAAATATTATAATATTAAAATTGCAATTATTTTTAAAATATAATAATAATTATTACTATTAGTATTAAATAATAACAACTATATTATTTCATTTAAAAGTACAAAAGTTTGTTGAATAAAATAAAAAGACAAATGATTATTTTAATTCATCTCCTCCATTCCTTATTCCTAACTCATCATCTAAACAACATTTTTTCTTCCTAAATAGCACTCTTCCCACTCTTCTCACTCTTCTCACTCTTCCTAAATGTTCTTCTAAAATCTTTCTTCCTTTCTTGTTCCTAACTTATCCAAACAAGACCATATATACATAATTTCAATAAAATTAGCTAAATACTAATGGCTAAATGAAATTCTCTGTGCTCTTTAATTAGTACTTTATTTAATATTAAAATAATATTTTTTAATAATTTACTTAAATTAATATTAATTTTCTTAAACTATAAATGATAACAGAAATAAGTAGAAATTATTATTAATTATTTTATTATAATAATGTTATTATCATTATTACTTATCTAATATTAAAATATTAATATAAATAAATAAAGAACAATAAATCAGAAATTAGATGGAAGAAAATAAAATAAATGAATATTTTATTCTTTTCTTCTATTTTTATTCTCAACTCACCATCCGAAAAATATTTTAAAATATTATAATACTACAAATTAATTATTTTAATAGAATTAAATTTATTATTATTATTATTTTAAAATATTAAATATTAAATAAATAATTATTATTATTATTATTATTAATTCTTAAAATAATAATTATTTTCTATTATTATTATTATTATTATTATTATTGTTTCTTATTGTATTATTCTAATTATTCGTATTATTAATAAATAAACTACAACAATAAAGAAAAGACAAATGAATAAATTATAAAATAGATAAAACAACATCCTTATTTCTTTTTCTTAACTCACCATTCAAACAACATTTATTCTTCTCGGAATAAGACTCTTCCCAAAGTTACACTTTTTCCAATATTTCTGCTCGGAATAGTTCTTCCTTCCTTATTCCTGGCTAATCCGAACGAGTAGGGATGGGCATTGGACCCGTAGACATGTTTATCTGCCTAGATCGAAGCTGCCTGGAGGTATTCTTTTCTTGGACCGATATTATGACAGGCTTAATAAGGCCCAAATAAAACCAGGCAAGACCAGGTACAGTTTTAAAATCTAATACCCAAAGGTCCCTGAAGGTAGCCTGTCTACCCGTCTCTTTCACCTAGTCGCGCTGTACTATCTCTCTCCTAATCGACCAAAACTCCATTGTCTTGACCTCTCTCAACCTCTCCCAACTTCTTGACCAAAGTCCATTGTCTCGACCTCTCTCTCCTCTCAACATCTGACTTCTTTGCTGTCACACCCCGCGCCGACACACCGACACACGGGGCGCGACGGTGGGACGGTATCTTCTGCATCCATCCGACGGCCCATCAACCTACGTCGCAAGCAACAAAGGAACAAAACGGATGTCAGCTACAAAGATCAGTAACCGGTTATTTAACGACGCATCTTCTCTATATTAGTTAATAAACATGATTGTATTTAAACATGATTGTATTAATCCTCATACCAAAACATACATTTCACGGAGATTATTGGGTCTAGATCAGTCATATCATGTCATAATCAGGACAAAAAGTTTCTCCCTAGTCACAGGGATCAGAACCAATCATAAATTTCCTCCCCTGTATCGGGGATCAGAACCAAATCAGGAATAAAGTTTCTCCCCTGTATCGAGGATCAGAACCAAACCCCTCCCATAGCAGGGGGATCAGGGTGCATGCATGAACAAATTCAGAGATCCAGGATTTTAAACCCGACATCCCGCAAAACATACCACATACGGGCATACACATGCAATCAAAACCAAGCGATAATCAAATCAAGCAATACGAAACTAATTATAGAGAAGTCCGGTTACCTGACTGAGTGATCCATAGCACAAGCAAATCGGGATGACTATAACTGCGACGTAGAACTCGAATTCCAAATGGCTGACTATTCAAAACCAAGGCGGTATTCAAAACTTGCTAAGGAGAGAGAGAAACATAAATGATATACGAAATGAAATGAAATGAGGCTGTGGTCTATTTATAGTGGAGGTCTGGCTAAAATGATATTTATAAAGATATTAATTATTAGAAATTATTTATATAAATACTGATTACTTAGCTACTAAAAATGTGAATAAGATCAAATAGATATTTTCAAAGTGGATAAGATCAAAAAGATATTTTCAAAGTGGATAAACATGAACATTTTTCAATAGGACCTTAGAATTTGAAATATTGCAAACAGGTCCTAAAATTCAAGGATGTCACATTCGCCTCTCTCTACATCTCTCGGATCTGCATCTCCGTCGCTCTCTCTCAGCCTTGTGACCAACTCAATCCGTGCAAAGTTGCTGCTGTGACCGCTCCAAAATCTCTCTTTCTTGCTTATACGAGAGATCAGTGCTCTCAACTGTGTGCTTCTGTGCGGTACGTAAGGCGGGCACAATGAAATTCGGTGGTAAACGGGTCTAAACAGGCAGGTATAGGTTTAGAGGGAAAGCCTGCAGGCAGACAAGGCATTGATTTTTAAGTTTTTTTCTAAGTAACAGGCAGGTTTTCTATACCAGATTAGATATGGGTAAAAAGAATGACAGGCAAAAGTACAAGTGCCTCATATGTCCATCCATCTCTACGAACGAGCCCAGATCTAATCTTGGCATTTGTTTAGCCTACGTGGTTTCGACTGTACAGATACGATTGAAAAATATAAAATATATAATAAATGATAAAAAAAAAGTTTGAATTGCTGCCTCGAGATCACAACTTAATAGGATAAGTAATGTTTCTATTTGCAGAAACCACCCTTCAAACTAACCTATTTGTAACAGAACTGAATTGATTCTAATGTAATAGTGTAATATATATTACTTAAACCGTGTCGATGTGTAACAGCTCTTTTTCTAGAAGCATTGTGGATTTTTTTCAAGGCCTGTATTGCATACTTATCCTTGTGCCATTTCTATGTTGTTGGTACCACGTACGTACGAGTGGTATAATTGTCAATATTGCCACCTTAAAAAACATTAACTCGTAAATGCTCATTATTTAACTATTCTAATTTGAGTAAAATATAAGGAATTCTAAACCCTACTGCTGATCTCAAAATTGTGATAAAAATTGGGTCAAGTGAAGAAAGCCAGACGTTCAACACTATCAAGTTGATGACCTGTGATTAGCATTCATCCCACCCAGGATTTTACTCAATTAAAATAGTCCACTGACACGAATTTCTCAAATACTCAGGTTTAACCTTAGAATGCTCTTTTATTCTTAAACCTCCCCCTAATTAAATCTAGCACAATTCCTTCTTAGGTTAAGGGACTATGCATGAATTGGATCACCCCTGGGAATAATGTATATCTTAATTGTGATATAATGGGACTTCTCCATGGGATCTTAGGTAATACGATCGAACTTGGTGCATATATTGGCATGACAGACGCGCTCTCACGGATTCTACTAAATATTATATCAGAAAGCTGGATAAAAGAAGAAGCAATGGCAGAAGATAAGTTTAATTTATTTTGAATTATTATGAAATTAAAGTTGAAAATTGAGACGCATCCAGAGAAGAGTTTTAAATTTAAAAGAGAATTAAAAGAAAAAAAGCTTGAAAATGCATTAAAACAGAAAGGATGAAAATCAACAAAACAGTTATACTAGTCAATTACTAAAGCTAAAACTACTTGAAAGCAGAGTTAATCCTTTTGACAAGATCTTCAACCGTTAGAGAAAGCTCCTCATCTACCTACATCAAACGAACAAATAAAAAATTTTCTAATTAATAATTAACATGATATAAGTGGACCCTCAAAAAAAAAGTAATTAACATGATATAAGTGAGAAAGCATGATTAACGTCCTTCCTAAATAAAAAAAAAAACAGAAGTGCAATAGTACTACAGAGAAGGAATTCGTGTAGACTTGCCTTTGCAGTGATGGTCATGTCGATTGTAGAACTCGTAAATGGTACCACCGACGTGGTAACAATGATTAGTCCAAGTTTTTCAATTTCAGACATTGCCTTCCCCAAAATTCCTTTCTGGCTATCACAATGGATTTTGATGAGAACACTCTGCTGAGAAATTCTGACCTCTATCTCAGGCAAAGACCCCTTATTTGATGGCACATCATGCAATGAACTTTCAGCGCAAGTAGATGAATTACATTCATCAGGAGACAATTGTGATTTTTTTTCAATATCAGGCTGTGGAACTGCTTTAGGAAGAGTCTGAGCTTCTAAGGTTTTCACCCTGTCTTGGAGTTGCTTAACGTACTTGATAGCATCTTCCAAAACAGAAGCTTTATCCATCTGTGGAATAATTACATTTAATACCTGTAATTTAATACATCTGAATTCTATAATTATCGAAGATGATAATTGATTTTCTCTAATTAATGTGTCATCCATCTGTCATTTGATCAATTGATTTTGACAATAATAAAAAAAAAAGATATGTTATCTCAAACGAATTAAATAGCAGATTGCATAACGGTCCATAATATTGCTCATTTTGCATTTAGTTCTTAAATTTTGAAAATATCATTTAGAGTATTCATATTATCTTCCACTTGTGCGACCACATTCATGCTTGCAATGGTAATTAGGTGCTATATATTAGGGATAAATTATATTTGTTTTTTCAAGGATGAATGCACATTGGATCATTTTAGCATAAATTTGAAATTTTTATGATTCATTGATATATTTAAATTTGCTCTTTAAATATAGTTTAATCTAAAATAATTTGTAATAGGTGAGAACTTGATACCCTGGATAGACCCGGAAGAAGAGAAGATAATGCAATGAATCTTTGCGTGAGCTTCTCTCTTCTCAATCTCTCTGCCATTACATGATCTTTCTTCTGTGGTCCCAACTGAGTTACCTGATCTGCGGAACCAGTACTGTTCTTTTCTGTATCGACATCGGATTTCGCATCATAGCTCCTCTTCCTTCCACGACCTGCAGTCGGACTTAGTTTCAAGTTATCTGTACCATCTGACTTGCCAGTTTCTTCTCCATCTGTACTTTTCTTTCCTTTTGTGATGCCAGTGTTCCAGCTCTTGTTTCTCGGTTTTCTTTTCTTCTTAGCTTTATCGGTAATATTGCTTCCACGCAGTGGCGACGTGGTGCAGATTTCAGGACTTGGATTAGGATCTGAGTTTGAATTTGAGAAGCAGCATTCAGGTGAGATCGAAGATATGTTTGGTATCATTGGAGATGGTGCGAGTTGATCAAGTTGCTCAAAATCTTGGAGGAAGGAAGGATAACTCATTTCCTACATTACATTGAATTAAATTCAAAAATTTTTCAGTGTTAATTTTGTCTAATACTTAACAGTGCATTGTTTTGTGTTTCGCATTGGAAGCTATAGTATAGAAATAATGGCTGAATCATGCATTTTACTTTTCAGAATATGCTCTAACAAGTAATTTTATAAAAATGCAAGCAAACTTCTTTCTTTTGTAACTAGAAATTGCCCAAAAAAAGAACCAGTTCTTGGTCTAGTGGCAAATAGCACTGCATTTTGAGTGAAAGGTCGCAGGTTCGAAATCCGACTGAGGGATCTTTCATAGACATTTAATTTAAAAATAAATTAGGTGGCTTAGACCCCTAATTTATCTTAAAAAAAAAGAAATTGCACAAAAAGAAGAAGAAGAAGAAGAAAATTGAGTTCTTACAAAGTTGACTAGCCAACTGTCCACATTTGATTCTTCCATTTTGAATCCTATGAAGAAGGGAAAACTTAACTTCAATATTATAGGATAAGCTTGTTACTGGTAAGGAGAAACAAAGAAATGTGAGCTGCGTAATACACTTACAGAAAGATATCTGAACTTCGAACTCGATGATAAGTGAAGTCGGAAAGCTGGCACTAATCAAACAAAAGGAGATGGTATATATCTGAGATTATGTAGAGGGAAGACGTATGCTTCAATAGTTAAATGGATACTTACATATATAGACACGTATATATCCATACACACCTGAACTGAAGTAATCAGCACGTGATCTGAAGTATTATATGTTTCCCTTCAGCGGTGTCGAATTTAACAAGCCCCATTCGTCAACGTACTTCCTATATCTCAACCGTCAGGGGTGGATAACGTGTATCACGGAAACGAAATAGGTCGTTTCGTTTTCGTTCCGTTTCAGCAACGGTACGAATCATAATGATTCGTGATTCGTTCAGTTTCGATAGAACGTGACAGAACGGCTATATTAATTACACTATAAAATACACAAACGAATCACGAAATGCATTCCTTTAATTTGTTCTGTTTGCGAAATAAAATGAAATTCCATTCCGTTACACGTTCCATATAGACGGAACGGAACGATTTCGTATATTCGTGGTATACCGCGTCCACCCCTATATCTCACACTATTTTAAGTTAAGTTATGAGTCCCCACTTCTTGGCCATACAATTTTTTTTTTTCATTTAAAAAATCTTTTCAAGAAAATAGAATATAACACCATGATCCAGTAGATCCATCTTCTCCGGTGCAAATTAGTAATTCTTTTCCAATGCTAGTATTAAATGCGTCGTGTAACACGTTTAGTCAACCAAACCGGCGAATCCCTGTTCAATACCTCATAAATTATTATATATTTTTCTTCCTGGAAAATATGTTATTGATTTCACGTTATATATATATATTAGACGAATCATATCATAGCATGCGGTCAGAAGCTAAAGTTTAATATATAGTGTGCATAAGATTTTCTATGCACATCGGATTTTTTGGGAATATTTTTTTTTAAAATTGACAAATTTAATTTAACAAATCTAAACTATATATTGAAATCTCACAGAAAATCAAATTTTATAATTTTTTAGATTTTTTTACTATTTTTTTTTGAATTTTTTAAAACATGTCATTTTTAAAATGTTCTAAATAGTTCAATATTCCAAAAATGACATGTTTTAAAAAATTCGAAAAAATAGTAATAAAATCTAAAAAATTGTTAAATTTGGTTTGTTATGAGATTTCAGTAAATAGTTTAGATTGATTAAATTAAATTTGTCAATTTACAAATATACTATCGAAAAAATCCGCAGTGCATAGAAAACCCTATGCATTATGTGCATATTAAATTTTTTTTTCTCTCTATATAGTGTGTGTGTGTGTATATATATATATATATATATATATATATATATATATATGTCAATATGTGCAATCAAAATGTAAAACGACAAGAGTTTTTCATTTAAAATAATAATAACATTTCGCAAATATATACAAGGTATATGGTTTTGTTTTTCCTTAATTTTCCCTTAGTTTCAGAAATTGAAATGCTGACTTCAGGACACTAGTTAGGTTTGTTATTAATTGCAAAATGAAGTGGAAAGTTAATTAGTAACTTTAATTATTTTTTTTCTATCTTCCACAATTTTCATTTTATATGTTCTTATATTTAAAAAAAAAACTATAACGCGTTATAATTTTCATTTTTAGAAAACATAGTGTCATGCATAATGCATGTGAGTACCAAATTAATTTTTTTTGTTAGAAACACTTGTGGGTAATGAAGACGACAAACTGGGTTAAACTAATCTAAATCCTCTTACATGTAAATGTAACAATAATTTGGTACAGCTTAATTATATACTGACTGCCTCTAAAATTTTCAATCCAAAATAAAAGGACAAAAAACAATAGGAAGAAGATAAGATTAATGAATGTTGACAAAGATAAGACCATATTGTTAGGAAATCGCTCAATTTTAATTTTAGACTAATTACACTTAATTAATCCAATTAAACAAAGAGCAAGAGAGGATCTAGTGCAAAAGCTCATTCGACACAAAGAGATAAGAGGTGAAATTTGTACCTCCCGCGAAATCGTATTCGCGGGGCTCGATCCTACGGCATAGAAATCGATGGGGTGCTCTCCTTCGCCTCCTCCATGGCGTCCTCGAGTCCACCAAGGAATTTGGCCATGTCCCAATTCTTGTGCTAGCAAGAGAAAGGAGATAGCTAATCCTTTTCACCATTCTTCAAGTAATTCTAGCAATTAACCTTTTGGAATAGCTATTCTCAACACATGAGACCTATGGGAATGCAAGAGAGAGAGAGACCATCATGGAGAATCAAAATTCTGCCCATGGATGGTGGTGGCGGCTAGGGAGAAGAAGGGAGGCAAGGTGAGAAGGTTAGGTTTTGCTTCTTCAAGTGGTCCTTATATAGACCACTCTCCACCAACCTTTTCTTTTTCCCTTTTTACCCCTATAAGGCCGCCCATAAAGTTGGGCCAAAAAGGCCACCCCACTTATTTATTTAATCTCACTTAGGCCATATATTAAATCAATTATTTAATAGGCCTTTCAAGTTGCATTCAATTTAGGCTCAAATAGACTATTAAGTTAAAAGCCTATACTTTAATTTAATTCACTTAATTAAATTAAAGTGTGATGAATAAAATTAATTATCAATATATTGATAATCATTTTAGGATTAGCATGTACATTAATTTATTTCTATATGATTCATTTGACTCAATTAATTATAACGGTCCACAACGTTATTTAATTAATTAATCAACTTATCATATTTTGCAATACTCACTATTGCAAATAAATAAATAATGCACGTATGGTCAAAGTCCTATTTGTGTGACCCTTTGAGGATTTATGCTACGTTGGACATGGAATTAAATCGTTATTTAATTCCAATAATCATAAGCGGTATCTAGCAACACGTTATGATTCCCAATTCGCACAAATAGTGTACTGCTACAAAATTTCAATCCCGCATAAGAGAATAATTATGTTTCTCTATTTTGATTCTTATGTCTCACGATATCATCGTATAATTCAAGATAGGAATGTGTCATTCTTGCAGATTATACGTTTCTTGATCTAGAGTTGATCGCTTAGTTGCGCGCATACGATCCAACTCCATCAAGGGGCCCAAACAGATATCGTCACTCACTAAGTGAATTAATGAGGGACATACGGTTTTCTTGATGATTAGCTTTTCCCCGCACAATTCAAGAGAACATAAATAAAGTCCGTATAGCAGCCCTTAACGGGAATCAGCGGTAGACGAGATTTATAGAACCTATCCTCATGTGGAAAAGATAATCATCTCAAACTTAGAACCAAAATCATAACGAAATAAACAATGACACATAACACAATCCAAATGTTTATTTCGTTGGGTCAAGTCGTGTACTATGTTCCATAACATATACATATGCAATTAAGTTGGTAACTCTTTACCTATGATTTGTAGAACTTAATCATCACTTAACTTGCATACTAATCTTATATGATAATTAATGTTCCTTGTTAATTATCAAGATTATGGACCGTTTAGATTTATTATTATCATTCTAAATAATGATCCACAGAGATCTACAATTCAGATCCTCAACCTGAATAATCTATCAATAATAAACCTAGGAACAGATGACAAAATATCATCCAAGACATAAACTAATAATTAAGTCATTAAATTATTGATTTCTAGGACATAACTCTAACAATCTCCCACTTGGCCTAGAGTCAATCAGTAGTGACTTCTAGCTAACGAAGAATTGAGAACAATGTCATATATCTACATATATACATGTCTCGGAACTCAAAATAAATAATACGCTTAAAGCTAGTTACTCATACGTCCACCACGTATGGATGCATAACTGCATCTCGTATACTGCTCAAGGTAGAGGTCATGCTAGAGTGTTCGCTGTGTTCGCGAACCTATCCAAATTTGTTCGACCCTATATATATACTACTATATATATCTTCTTGATCATCATCATATGATATCAAATGATATCGTTATAGATCATATTTGAATCTCCAATGTAACATTGGGTTCTTTAGGAGTAAGTTGTGGTTCGAGATGCATATAACCATAATAACTCGACTAAGAACTCGATCCCAAATAAACTTCTTTTATTGCTTCACAAGTTGCTATGTATTTTGTTTTGGTGACGGAAACGGTTGTAATATTCCATTTAGAACACTTTCTAAACTTACAACACCACCTTTAAGTAAAATATGTAGCTCAATTGTGATTATATCAATCTTTTGAAAAACTTTTATTAGTGTAACAACTTACACGAGATTTCTTTCATCTTAAGAGATGAAACATTATATCACTCTTTCTCATAAGGTACTCGAGGATATTCTTGATTATCGTCCAAATGTGTCTCTCTTGTATCCATTTGACAACTGTTTGTCATATTCTTTGGATACTACACATTGGGGCATATGCATAAATATGGCGTACGAAATGAAACTCATATTGAAAGAATGCTTGAACTATTTCATGCACTTTCTTGAATTGAGTTGCATTAGACCGAGTTAAACACTCAAGTCATGCCACGTGACGTACAGTTAGACATCCTTTCTTGGAGTGTAACTTTCGTGTTTCTAGAATACTTCGTCAATATATGCATATTTGCTCAAACCTAATATCCATCATAATCTATCTTTATAGATTTTGTTTCCTAGGATTAGGTGATTTCGCCCAAGTTCTCATTTGAGAAAGCATTCTCCAAAGAGATCTTGACAATATTCATTTTCTTAATGTTATTCCCAATTAATGAATTGTTATCTTGAACAATACAAGTAATACAATTATGCTCCCACTGAATATCTTGTTTATACAAGATATTTTTGATGAAGTTCAACTCCTTGACTTCATTGTCCAATCTCCACAACACTTGCTTTAATCCATTTATGGATTCTCGAAGCATGCGTATGTTTTTAGCAATACATAAAACCTCGATTTGTATCAAATACACAATATCTTCCTTCATTCATATGAAGAAGGCGGTTTTATGTGTTTTTCCATATATCAACATATATGAAATACAACTATTGCTAGAATGATCTTTATTGACTTAAACATAGCCACAAGCAATAAGTTGTGCTTTGTACATAGTCAACTAGTCATTGACTTGGACATAGCTACGAGCGATAAGCCGTGCTTTGTACATAGTCAATTTGTTATCCATGTCGATCTTTCCTTTTGAAGATCTAAACGTTCTTGATGGATTGCTCCTTCATGAACATTAACCAAGGTCTATACCTTGTTGTTATACATGGATTGCTCTTTAAAGATCATATGAATTCAAACCATATATGTGGAATCAGATCGTTCCATCGTTTCCTTGTTTATCAACGGATTCTCATATGCTAAGTATGAGAATATTATGAAAACCTATGCACCAAACGGCTTAGGAAATCAACTCTCGTTGATCTTTTGTAGGATTGGTACTTGAGGTTCATGAACTTCTTCCACAACGATTTGTTGAACGAGTTCTTGACTCCTCATATATTCCATGAGTTTCTCAAACATCATCAACTCGTGAGATGGTTGAGTCCTTATTAGAAGGAGCGTACTATTAAACTTCTTTCAAAACAACTTGTGAATGAAGTTTCGCTCAACTCCCACTAAGTACCATGTATGGAGTGACAAGTTTCCCATAAGAGTATTTCTTGTAGTGACGCATAAACTATTTTAATGCTCACTTTACTCCCACTACTTCTTCTTGAGAATTTCAATTTATCAAGACTATATTATGATTAGCGACAACTACTTTGTTCTTATCATATTCGTGGAAGTAGTGCCTTTTAATATAAAGCATCCTACAAATATTAAGTGTCTTATTTGGGTACAAGCTTATCAACAATCTTGAAATAAGCTTATCAACACCAAATCTTAAGAAGCATTATACTTAGAGATCAAAATCTCGTAAGATATCTTCTTCAATAGACTTCGATGGAACATCATTCAGTGTAAACAATATTGTCCTCAAACATAATTCCCTAATACGAGTCGAATAAGTCAATTTGATTTATTACCGATCGAACTATACAAAATATTGTTCGATACCTCCATTCTTGGACATATTATTCCTCATGGAGCGAGTTATGAAACTACTTTCATACTCTTTAGATAATATTTCAAATCATATGACTTAACTACTTACCATGATTAATTGTAAGACTTTTCTTTTTCCTTGAACGGTCTTTTTAACTTCACACTTGAACTCCTTTGAACTAGTCAAAAGGTTCATACTTATACCTTATCAAATAGATATGTTAATATCTACAATGATCGTTGGTTAAGTAGTAAAGTATCAACAACCTTTCATTGCACAAGTACTTATAGGTCTTTATACATCGATATGTATAAGTCCTAATTAATTCACTTGTCCTTAAACCTTCATAGGTTCAAGGTGCTTTTGTCATTTAACAAACATGATTCGCATATCAATCGATTGGAATCGAATTGAATTACGAGCTCTACGTTACGTAGACTCTCGTAATGCGATTCTCGTTTACTTATGTGACTAAGCGGTAAAATATAACATGAAAGTCAAACACTTTATGTCAAGTCTTACACATCCTATTTGTCATTCAAAATTGTTTATCTATTTCAAGCAAATTCAATCAAGATGCATGAAATCATATAAACAAATCCATGATAAAAGAACTTGTCTTTTACTAAACATAGTCATCCATCATCGAATATGAAATGGAGACGTTGTGAGAGGTTAGGATTAAGGTATGCAACCTTCAATTCCTAAATAAACTCTTAATAAATATAACTCTACGTATTCAATGGTAATGACTTAGACGAACAAGTCATTTCATATACGGAGTTTACTTTACATCTCTCGAACATTCTCTTATTTTTCATTGCTAACACATTTCGTTAAATGCGAGCATATGAACTAGTATCAAGTTACTAGTGTAAATTAGAGATAGTGAGATAATTTGAACGACACATACTTCTTAGGATTAGATCATTACAATCATGGTATTTCGAATGACCTCTCAAATGCCTCCATAAACGGCAAATGAAACATCTCATGTGACACATGGTCATAAATGAGGGTCTCGAAAATTTCAACTCATACCTTGGTGAAGTATTTCTTGAATACTTAACCAATTACCTTTTTTCATCAACAAGTGTGCGAAGAAGGTAACATTATATCCTTTATAATTCCAAAGAGATCGTATGACAATATCAACAATCCTTGACATCGGAGATTAATATCTCTAGTTATCAATTGACTACTTAAATCTTTCGATTTGTAAGTCAATGAAACATTCATGTAATTTCTTATAAA
Source organism: Rhynchospora pubera (assembly GCA_028095005.1). Lineage (NCBI taxonomy): Eukaryota > Viridiplantae > Streptophyta > Magnoliopsida > Poales > Cyperaceae > Rhynchospora > Rhynchospora pubera. Next base: position 27,231 of record JAMFTS010000090.1, read on the forward strand.
AGAAGAATCTCTTTGTCAACTCATACTCTTTATACTCGATCATAAATGATGGAGTTCATATCTACTTTCTCCAAGAACACTTTCTTGAGTAAGTGGATGAGAGCGTACGATTTAAATCTAGTCCATATGAATTCTTTAATTCAAAGGTCTTAGAAATTTCAAATGAGGATATTAGCCATACGCTTTATTGAATAACTTTTCGCCAAAAGTCAATCAATCATCGCGTTGCTACGTTCGGGTAGTTTGAGAAAAGTTTTGGGAATTGACATACTCAAGTTTCTCTTCACTAAGATCGTGTCTTAGGAATCGGTATTACTTCTTTAAGTGAATACTTTTAGAAACGAGTTTGTTCATTTTCAAAGATTGATCGCAACAAAATTAACAATTTAATCATCTATAACAAAATCAATTTAAGGTCATTTAGTTTATGCAATTGTTTTATTTATAACAAATAAAACTCCCACTACATTTATTTAATGTCCCAAATGTAGTTAGTTTTCCAAGATCCCGGTTTTCATCAAGTAGAGCCTGCTATGGCACGTCACCCTACTTAATTAGACAAGGTAGGTTCTCCAACCAATCATATCGACCATATGATTCTTGGTTTGTGAATATCTAAGTATATTTACAAACTTCGCCCCGATGTCCAAACTCTAGTTGGGTCCATCGAAAAGTTACCTCTCACTATTTGCTCCTTGCAAATCTTAGCTATTTGCACCCCGACTACCGAATTGGCAATCATGACGTTCGCTTGGGCGGACCGCGCCATGAGTGACAATCGGCGTAAAGGGGATAGAGAGAAGGAGGGCGATTTAACTTAATCGAGTTTTAGTTGGGACTATCAATCATATGACACTTGTTTGGTGGTCGTGTAAGCATACACTCATACCTAGCCTATGACAATTCATAGCAATCACAAGCAATCACATATAAGCATCTCATAGTTGTGGGTTTGTATGGCTCCCGCTTGCGTTAGTTTCGCCACATCGTCCATGGAGCAAAACTAATCTAATCCTTGTCCCTCCCACTAAATTCTATAAGGATCTAAATCCTATATAAAATAAAGGTACAAAATACATGTGAAAACATCCTATTCCCATCCTAACCTTAGGGGCATGCAAGTCTCACAAGTTACATCAAAAATTAATCAACAAATTAATTAATTAATGGCACCAAAGGCCGCATTACAAACATTCACACATGCATTCAATTTACAACCACAAGGCATTGAGTCATGAGCCATACTAAACCCACTCTCCACCTACAAAACAAAGTTAGCACATACAAGCACTTTGTTTCCAATTAACGATTTTCAAGCATCTTTGCGTATCGTTTGCCATAAGTAAATTCCGTGTACAAATCCTCAATTTTAAACAACAAAACTTGTTTAAATTCATTTAGAAAGTTCTTTCAACATCCCATAACTGAAAGGAGATCAAACAAGGAGTATTCTAATTGTTTTCAACTAGTTTGAATAATTAGAAAAACAATAATTTACCAAAAAACGTAACTAATGGAATCCAACAAAACAAATAGTTTTAGGTCTCCAAAAATACTCAAATAAATTACTTAAGCTCCTTATCATAGTTGTGAATACCAATAAAAATTTCAAGAAGAGATCTTAAACCATCTGGGAGAATAAAAAATGACAAATCTCTTACAAGTGTACGAAACACCGTTATGAGATTTTCAGCTTATCCTCTCAACCATTTGGTCTGTTAGACCACCTTCTAATCAGTTTTTATATATACAATATACATAGAAAAACTTGTTTAGTCTATAGGCTAACTATCCATGAAAAGAAAAATACCAAGTTCAGTTCAAAAAGTTCGAGTTACATGCTAAACAATCAACAAATTCTGTACTGGAACAGACTGTCGATCGAAATGTTTTAACCTAGTTGAAGGTCCAAATTTCCACGAAAAATTATGAAATTAATTTTCTTGGAATCCTAACTCAAAATAGAACAACTCCATTTAAACAGAATTTTTAAAGGAGTTCTCAGTTGGTACAGTTTATTAGAACAATCGATTTGCTCAACAAACTGGATCTGACAAGATCTTCCTTTTCATACTTGAAAACCCACAAATTAATCTGAGTCATGCAACAATTTATACATGCTCAGAAAGAGCTTCAAGTCCTCTTTAAATCTAGCCATAGAAAACTGGTACTTATATTCCAAATATAAATCTTTCAAGCCATTCAAACAGGACAGTGCAAGCAAAAACTGGTTCTGCGCACTGTCGCCGTTTTATTCACAATAAATCCATACTAATTCAGAAAAATGTGAATCTAATGCCAAAAGAATCACAATCCACAGATCTACAACTTTCATGTAGATGGAAAGATCTTCCAGAGAACTTATCAAAGTGCAAAACGCGAAACAACACAGAAAATATCATTTCCAGACAGCAAACAAACGCATCATCTCTACTAATCCGTTAATTAGCCAATTTCTCTTAATTAAGTGTCAAAATAGCTTAAGTACGACCATGTGCTCTGATACCACTGTTAGAAAATCGCTTAATTTTAATTTTAGACTAATTACACTTAATTAATCCAATTAAACAAAGAGCAAGAGAGGATCTAGTGCAAAAGCTCATTCGACACAAAGAGATAAGAGGTGGAATTTGTACCTCCCGCGAAATCGTATTCGCGGGGCTCGATCCTACGGCATAGAAATCGATGGGGTTCTCTCCTTCGCCTCCTCCATGGCGCCCTCGAGTCCACCAAGGAATTTGGCCATGTCCCAATTCTTGTGCTAGCAAGAGAAAGGAGATAGCTAATCCTTTTCACCATTCTTCAAGTAATTCTAGCAATTAACCTTTTGGAATAGCTATTCTCAACACATGAGACCTATGGGAATGCAAGAGAGAGAGAGAGACCATCATGGGAGAATCAAAATTCTGCCCATGGATGGTGGTGGCGGCTAGGGAGAAGAAGGGAGGCAAGGTGAGAAGGTTAGGTTTTGCTTCTTCAAGTGGTCCTTATATAGACCACTCTCCACCAACCTTTTCTTTTTCCCTTTTTACCCCTATAAGGCCGCCCATAAAGTTGGGCCAAAAGGCCACCCCACTTATTTATTTAATCTCACTTAGGCCATATATTAAATCAATTATTTAATAGGCCTTTCAAGTTGCATTCAATTTAGGCTCAAATAGACTATTAAGTTAAAAGCCTATACTTTAATTTAATTCACTTAATTAAATTAAAGTGTGATGAATAAAATTAATTATCAATATATTGATAATCATTTTAGGATTAGCATGTACATTAATTTATTTCTATATGATTCATTTGACTCAATTAATTATAACGGTCCACAACGTTATTTAATTAATTAATCAACTTATCATATTTTGCAATACTCACTATTGCAAATAAATAAATAATGCACGTATGGTCAAAGTCCTATTTGTGTGACCCTTTGAGGATTTATGCTACGTTGGACATGGAATTAAATCGTTATTTAATTCCAATAATCATAAGCGGTATCTAGCAACACGTTATGATTCCCAATTCGCACAAATAGTGTACTGCTACAAAATTTCAATCCCGCATAAGAGAATAATTATGTTTCTCTATTTTGATTCTTATGTCTCACGATATCATCATATAATCCAAGATAGGAATGTGTCATTCTTGCAGATTATACGTTTCTTGATCTAGAGTTGATCGCTTAGTTGCGCGCATACGATCCAACTCCATCAAGGGGCCCAAACAGATATCGTCACTCACTAAGTGAATTAATGAGGGACATACGGTTTTCTTGATGATTAGCTTTTCCCCGCACAATTCAAGAGAACATAAATAAAGTCCGTATAGCAGCCCTTAACGGGAATCAGCGGTAGACGAGATTTATAGAACCTATCCTCATGTGGAAAAGATAATCATCTCAAACTTAGAACCAAAATCATAACGAAGTAAACAATGACACATAACACAATCCAAATGTTTATTTCGTTGGGTCAAGTCCTGTACTATGTTCCATAACATATACATATGCAATTAAGTTGGTAACTCTTTACCTATGATTTGTAGAACTTAATCATCACTTAACTTGCATACTAATCTTATATGATAATTAATGTTCCTTGTTAATTATCAAGATTATGGACCGTTTAGATTTATTATTGTCATTCTAAAAAATGATCCACAGAGATCTACAATTCAGATCCTCAACCTGAATAATCTGTCAATAATAAACCTAGGAACAGATGATAAAATTGTTAGAAAGTGTGCTAATTTTCATTTTTGTGCTAATTACCATTTAATTAACCAAGCAAATCACACACATAAGAGATCTAGTACACAAGCTATTCAAACACACGAGAAAAAGGGATTGGAAGTCTACCTCTCTTGGTATCGCAACCAAGAGGCTCGTTCCAATGGATTGATGTCGGTGGCGTGCTCTCCAAACACCTTCTATTCGCGGCGCCTCGAGTCCACTATGGTATTAACCAAACTCTTCTCAATTCGTGCTAGCGAAGAGAAGAGCGTGTCTAATCCCAAGCGTTCCCTTTCTTCAACCAACGAACCGAACGGATTTGTGGGAGAATGGGACGCTCAACACATGAGCTAGAGTGGAGAGGGGAGAGGGGGGGCGGCGCACCACACAAGGGGGGGAGCCAATGGTGGCGGCTAGGAAGAGAGGAGAGAGAAGAGGTGCAAGGGAGCCTCCAATAGGTGCCTTATATAGCCTCTTAACCCTAGATAGGAGTTCACACAAATTACAATTGTGCCACCCCTACCTACCTCTTGTGGCCGGCCTCCTAGTGGGCTCTCTTGGCCCACTAGGCCATCTCTATTTGATCCCTTTAATTCTAATAATTAAAGGCCCACTCATAGCCATTCAATTTGGACATTTAATTTACTAATAAATTAAAGCCCAAATAACTTAAATAAATTAAGTGTGTTACTTATAAATAATTATTAACTTAATAATAATTATTTAGAGATTAGACAATGCATTAATTTATTTCTATATGATCTATTTGACTTAATTAATTATAACGGTCCATAACGCTATTTAATTAATTAATCAATCTATCATATTTTGCAATACACTTTATTGCAAATAAATAAATAATGCACATATGGTTAAACACCAATTTTGTGTGACCCTTTGAGGATTTATGCTATGTTGGACATGGAATTAAATCGCTATTTAATTCCAATAATCATAAGCGGTATCTAGCAACACGTTATGATTCCCAATTCACATAAATAATGTACTGCTACAATATTTCAATCCTGCATGAGAGAATAAATGGTTTCTCTATTTTGATTCTTATGTCACACGATATCATCGTATAATCCAAGATAGGAACGTGTCATTCTTGCAGATTATACGTTTCTTGATCTAGAGATAATTGCATCAGTTGCTAGCAAACAATCTATCTCCATCAAGGGGCCCAAACAGATATCGTCACTCACTAAGTGAATTAATGAGGGACATACGGTTTTCTTGATAATTAGCTTTTCCCCGCACGATTCAAGAATACTTAAATCAAGTCCGTATAGCAGCCTTTATCAGGAATCAGCGGTAGACATGATTTATAGCACCTATCCTCATGTGGAAAAGATAATCATCTCAAACTTAGAACCAAAATCATAACGAAATAAATAATGACACGTAACACAATCCATATATTTATTTCGTGGGGTCCAGTCCTGTACTATGTTCTATAACATATACATATGCAATTAAGTTGGTTACTCCTAACCTATGATTTATAGAACTTAATCATCACTTAATCTGCATACTAATCTTATTGATAATTAATGTCCTTTGTTAATTATCAAGATTATGGACTTTTAGATTTATCGTTGTCATTTACTACTAAATGAATAACAGTGATCTATAATTCAGATCCTCAACCTGAATGAACTGTCAACGAGTAAATCAAAGAACAAATGATCTGAAATCACCAATAACATAAACTATAGAAGTAGCCTAATGAATTGGCTTCTAGGACATATCTCTAACAATCTCCCACTTGGCCTAGAGTCAATCAATAGTGACTTCTAGCAAGTGCATAGTACTCAATGTAATATCCAAAATATACATGTCTCATACTAAAGCCTAGTAATAAAAAGATACAACTCAAAGCCACTCAGGCATACGCCTAATCCCCATGGATGCAACGTGCAACTCATGTGCGGCTCGAGATAAAGGCTTTGTCAGAGGGTCCGCTGTGTTCGCGGCACCGTCCACCTTCTTGACCTTGACCCATCCATCATTGATCAACTGACGGATGAGATGGAATCGTCGTAGAATGTGCCTAGTCTTTTGATGAGACCTAGGCTCCTTGGACTGAGCTATGGCTCCCGTGTTGTCGCAGTAAATATCCACTGGACCTGAGATGCTTGGAACCACCTCTAGCTCGGTCAAGAACTCCTTGATCCATACACCTTCTTTCGCTGCTTCACCAGCCGCTAAGTATTCTGCTTCGGTGACGGAATCGGCCGTAGTATCTTGCTTGGAACTCTTCCAACTTACGGCACCACCATTGAGCAGAAATACGAAGCCGGACTGTGATTTTGAGTCATCTCGATCGGTTTGGAAACTAGCATCGGTGTAACCACTTACAACGAGCTCTTGGTCTCCACCATATACGAGAATGCTATCCTTTGTTCTCTTGAGATATTTGAGGATATTCTTGACTGCAGTCCAATGTGCCATGCCAGGATTGGCTTGGAATCGACTAGTCACGCTAATCGGATGTGCCACATCAGGACGAGTGCATAGCATGGCATACATAATCGATCCGACCACAGATGGATACTGGAATTTCTTCATGTATTCACGATCTGTATCATTGGTCGGACTTTGAGACTTGCTCAAGAAAATGCCATGTGACATAGGCAGGAATCCCTTCTTGGAATTTGCCATGTTGTGTTTGTTCAACACTTTGTCAATATATGCATCTTGGCTCAAGCCTAACATCCTTCTCGATCTATCTCTATAGATCTTGATTCCTAGGATGTAGGCGGCTTCGCCCAAATCTTTCATTGAGAACACCTTCTTCAATGAATCCTTAACTGCATTCAACTCGGGGATATCATTCCCGATCAAGAGGATATCATCAACATACAGAACAAGAAACACAACCACGCTCCCACTGATCCTCTTGTAAACACAAGGTTCCTTTTCGCTTTGAACGAAGTTCAATTTCTTGACTTCTTCATCAAAGCGTTTGTTCCAACTCCTTGATGCTTGCTTCAATCCATAAATGGACCTTTGAAGTTTGCATACCTTGTTAGCATTTTTTGGATCCACAAAACATTCGGGTTGTGTCATATACACATCCTCTTCCAAATTTCCATTTAGGAAAGCGGTTTTGACATCCATTTGCCATATTTCATAATCATAAAATGCGGCAATTGCTAACATGATCCGAATTGACTTGAACATAACGACGGGCGAGAAGGTTTCTTCATAGTCAATACCATGAACTTGTTTGTAACCTTTCGCTACAAGTCGTGCTTTGTAAATGGTCAAGTTGCCATCCATGTCGACCTTTCTTTTAAAGATCCATTTGTTCTCAACGGGTTTTACTCCGTTGGGAAGATCAACCAAGGTCCATACCTTGTTGTCATACATGGATTGCATTTCGGATTCCATGGCTTTGAGCCATTCCTTGGAGTCTGGTTTTCTTTTCATGTCATCAATGGTCAAAGGCTCATCGTTCTCCATGACGAGAACGTCGTGCAAACCTAAATATCTTATAGGTGGACGACTTGGCCTTGCCGATCTTCGTAGGGTAGATGCTTGAGGTTCTTGAACTTGCTCCACAACGGTTTGTGGGCTTTGTTCTTGAACTTCAAGTATAGGTGCGTCCTCAACACTATCGACACGCGATATGTTTGAGTATTCATTTGAGGGAGCTTGTTCTTGAACCTCTTCTTCCACAACAACTTGAGGAATGGGTTCGACTACAATCTCGTTCGGTGCAACCTCATTTGGCACTATATTTGGAACAACTACATTACCCACTTGAGGTATGTTTTGTTGTTGCGGTTCTTGAATTTCTTCAATAACCACGTTGCTCCCACTACTTCTTCTTGAGATAAACTCCTTTTCCAAGAATTCCGCATGTCGTGCAACAACTATTTTGTTCTCGACACGGTTATAGAAGTAGTAACCCTTTGTTTCCTTAGGGTATCCTACGAAATGACATTTGTCCGATTTGGGTCCAAGCTTATCGCTCACTAGCCTTTTCACATAAGCTTCACAACCCCAAATCTTGAGAAACATCATGCTAGGTTTCGAACCAAACCATAGCTCATAGGGTGTTTTCTCAACGGACTTTGATGGAACACGGTTCAAAGTAAAAGCTGCGGTTTCAATTGCATAACCCCAAAAAGACATAGGCAAATTAGTTTGGCTCATCATCGATCGAACCATGTCTAGCAAGGTTCGATTCCTCCTTTCGGACACACCATTCCATTGTGGTGTTCCTGGTGGAGTGAGTTGTGGAATGATTCCACACTCCTTTAGATAATCACCAAATTCATGGCTCAAGTACTCACCACCTCTATCGGATCGTAAGGCCTTGATCTTTCGATCAAGTTGGTTCTCAACTTCACTCTTAAACTCTTTGAACTTGTCAAAAGTTTCAGATTTATGACGCATTAAGTAGATATACCCGTATCTACTATAATCGTCAGTGAACGTGACGAAGTATGAGAAACCTCCACGTGCACAAATGCTCATAGGTCCACATACATCGGTATGTATGAGATCTAATAATCCATTTGCCCTTATTCCTTTGTTGGGAAAAGGCGCTTTGGTCATTTTACCCATCAAGCAAGATTCGCAAGTGTCAATTGGCTCGAAAGCGAATTGATCCAAGAGACCAACGGATTGTAGTCTCTTGATGCGTTTCTCGTTGATATGACCTAAGCGGCAATGCCACATTAAAGTCGCATTCTCGTGTGAAACCTTACGTTTCCTTTTGTCATTTTCAACACTCAAAACAAATCCATTCGAATCGAGCACATAAAGACCATTCAATAAATGTGCATCACAAAAACGAACTTCATTACGAAACAAAGTCAAACACTTGTTCTTTATTACAACATCATAACCATCCAAATCCAAACAAGAAACGGATACAATGTTTCGAGTGATACATGGAACTACAAAAACATCCTTGAGTTCCAACACAAAACCATTAGGCAAAGTTAGTTCCACGCTCCCAACGGCCATAGCGGAGACGCACGTGCCGTTACCGACGCGGAGTTGAACTTCGCCTTTCTCGAGCCGCCTTCTATTCTTTAGTACCTGCACATTTCGACAAATGTGAGCACACGAACCAGTATCAAATACCCAATCTGTGTGAGAAGTAGCGAGAAGGGTTTCGATGACAAATATACCTGAGGTAGAAGGTTGGACAGTTCCCGCCTTCTTGTCAGCTAGGTACCTTGGGCAGTTTCTCTTCCAATGGCCCTTGTTGCTACAGTAGTAGCAAACGGTCTCGGAAGAGGCCGGGTTCTTCTTCTTCTTAGAACCCACGGGAGCACCCTTGGCCGGACCTTGGGGCGTCACCGGGCCTTTGCCTTTGCCTTTGCGGCCACGCTTTCTTATCTTCTTGCTTTTCCCACTCACCGCAAGAACATCCTTGGGGCCCTTCTCCTTTTTAAGACTCTCCTCCGTCTCAATGAGCATGTTTTGGATGTCATCCATGCTCTTGTCCATGCCGTTCATCCGGTAGTTCACAACGAAACCGGTGAAGCTTGGAGGGAGAGAATTGAGAATGAAGTCTTGTATCGCCCCCGAAGGGAAGGGCGTATCAAGCTTCTCAAGCTGCCGAAACAACCCCGCCATCTTCATGACGTGTGGCCCGACATCATGACCTTCGGCCAAGCGAGTGTTGGCGACGGCCTTGATGAGACGGGCCCTTTCGGTGCGGGCCTTTGTTTGGAACATGTTGGATAGGCGAGTGATCATGGCGAACACTCCATAGCCACTATCCATGAACTCCTTTTGGAGTTCCGCTTCCATGGTTGCCACCATCACGACGGACATCTCCATGTCCTCGTTTTCATGCTTCGCAAAGGCATCCTTTTCCTCTTGGGAAGCGGTTGCCTTTGGAGCCGATGGCATGGGAGTGGTGAGGAGATACTCTCTTTTCTCATACCTAAAGGCAAGCCTTAGGTTGCGATGCCAATCTAAGAAATTGGCACCGTTAAAAGCGAGTTTCTCTCTCTCAACAAGAGAACGTAGCGTAAAAGATGAGGAAGACATCTACAACAATACATAAGTTTAAGGTCAATTAGTTTATGCTTTAAAATTTGTTTTAACTAAGTAAAACTTCCACTACATTATATCATGTCCCTAAATGTAGTGAATTTCCAAGACTCCCACAACTTGTTAATGCAACGACGGCGTCGGCAGAACATTGCATCAACAAATGTGAGATAGGTTCTCCAACCAATCATACGTTCCTATGATTCTTGGTTCGATTAACGAACTTCACTCCAATGACCAATCCGATTTGAATCATTGTTAAGTCACTTCTTTCTATTTGCTCCTAGTAAATCCGATTTACACCCCGACACGGATGATGGATCACGATGTCCCGCGTCGGCGAGAATACATCAATGACCGATCATACGACGTAAGAAGGGGATAGAAAGAAGGAGAGTGAATTTTGTTTAGACTTAATTCTTTTTTAGTTTGGGACAAACAATTCATATGACGCTTTGTTTGGTGGTCGTGTAATCATACACCCATACCTAACCTAACACAAGCATTCATACAAGCATCTCATAGTTGTGGGTTTGTATGGCTCCCGCTTGCATTAGTTTCGCCACATCCTCCATGAAGCAAAACTAATCTACTCCATGCCCTCCCACTAAATTCTATAAGGATCTAAATCCTATATAAAATAAAGCTACAAAATACATGTGAAAACATCCTATTCCCTTCCTATCCTTAGGGGCATGCAAGCCTCACAAGTTACATAAAAAATTAATCAAAAATTAATTAATGGCACCAAAGGCCGCATTACAAACATTCACACATGCATTCATTTACAACCACAAGGCATTGAGTCTTGAGCCATACTAAACCCACTATCCACCTACAAAACAAAGTTAGCACATACAAGAACTTTGTTTCCAATTAACGATTTTCAAGCATCTTTGCGTATCGTTTGCTATAAGTAAATTCCGTGTACAAATCCTCAATTTTAAACAACCAACCTTGTTTAAATTCATTTAGAAAGTTCTTTCAACATCCCATAACAGAAAGGAGATCAAACAAGGAGTTTTCTAATTAATTTCAACTAGTTTGAATACTTAGAAAAACAGTAATTTACCAAAAAACGTAACTAATGGAATTCAACAAAAACAACAGTTTTCGGTCTCCAACAATTCTCAAATAAATTACTTAAGCTCCTTATCATAGTTGTGATTACCAGTAAAAATTTCAAGAAGAGATCTTAAACCATCTGGGAGAATCAAAAATGACAAATCTCTTACAAGTGTACGAAACACCGTTATGAGATTTTCAGCTTATCCTCTCAACCATTTGGTCTGTTAGACCACCTTCTATCCAGTTTTAATATATACAATATACATAGAAAAACTTGTTTATACTACAGGCTATCCATTCATGAAAAGAAAACAACCAAGTTCAGTTCAACAATCTTAAGTTACATGCTAAACAATCAACAAATTCTGTACTGTAACAGACTGTCGATCGAAACGTTTTAACCTAGCTGAGGGTCCAAACATCCACGAAAAAATATGAAATTAATTTTCCTGGAATCCTAACTCAAAATAGAACAACTCCATTTAAACAGAATTTTTAAAGGAGTTCTCAGTTGGTACAGTTTATTAGAACAATCGATTTGCTCAACAAACTGGATCTGACAAGATCTTCCTTTTCATACTTGAAAACACACAAATTAATCCAAGTCATGCAACAAATTTTACATGCTCAGAAAGAGCTTCAAGTCCTCTTTATTTCTAGCCAAAGAACACTGGTACTTATATTCAAAATATAAATCTTTCAAGCCATTCAAACAGGACAGTGCAAGCAGAAACTGGTTCTGCGCACTGTCGCCGTTTTATTCACAGTAAATCTATACTAATACAGAAAAAAGTGAATCCAACGCCAAAAGAATCACAATCCACAGATCTACAACTTTCATGTAGATGGAAAGATCTTCCAGAGGACATATCACAGAGAAAAATGCGAAACAACACAGAAAATACCATTTCCAGACAGCAAACAAACGCATCATCTCTACTAATCCATTAATTAGCCAATTTCTCTTAATTAAGTGTTAAAATAGCTTAAGTACGACCATGTGCTCTGATACCACTGTTAGAAAGTGTGCTAATTTTCATTTTTGTGCTAATTACCAATTAATTAACCAAGCAAATCACACACATAAGAGATCTAGTACACAAGCTATTCAAACACACGAGAAAAAGGGATTGGAAGTCTACCTCTCTTGGTATCGCAACCAAGAGGCTCGTTCCAATGGATTGATGTCGGTGGCGTGCTCTCCAAACACCTTCTATTCGCGGCGCCTCGAGTCCACTATGGTATTAACCAAACTCTTCTCAATTCGTGCTAGCGAAGAGAAGAGCGTGTCTAATCCCAAGCGTTCCCTTTCTTCAACCAACGAACCGAACGGATTTGTGGGAGAATGGGACGCTCAACACATGAGCTAGAGTGGAGAGGGGAGAGGGGGGGCGGCGCACCACACAAGGGGGGGAGCCAATGGTGGCGGCTAGGAAGAGAGGAGAGAGAAGAGGTGCAAGGGAGCCTCCAATAGGTGCCTTATATAGCCTCTTAACCCTAGATAGGAGTTCACACAAATTACAATTGTGCCACCCCTACCTACCTCTTGTGGCCGGCCTCCTAGTGGGCTCTCTTGGCCCACTAGGCCATCTCTATTTGATCCCTTTAATTCTAATAATTAAAGGCCCACTCATAGCCATTCAATTTGGACATTTAATTTACTAATAAATTAAAGCCCAAATAACTTAAATAAATTAAGTGTGTTACTTATAAATAATTATTAACTTAATAATAATTATTTAGAGATTAGACAATGCATTAATTTATTTCTATATGATCTATTTGACTTAATTAATTATAACGGTCCATAACGCTATTTAATTAATTAATCAATCTATCATATTTTGCAATACACTTTATTGCAAATAAATAAATAATGCACATATGGTTAAACACCAATTTTGTGTGACCCTTTGAGGATTTATGCTATGTTGGACATGGAATTAAATCGCTATTTAATTCCAATAATCATAAGCGGTATCTAGCAACACGTTATGATTCCCAATTCACATAAATAATGTACTGCTACAATATTTCAATCCTGCATGAGAGAATAAATGGTTTCTCTATTTTGATTCTTATGTCACACGATATCATCGTATAATCCAAGATAGGAACGTGTCATTCTTGCAGATTATACGTTTCTTGATCTAGAGATAATTGCATCAGTTGCTAGCAAACAATCTATCTCCATCAAGGGGCCCAAACAGATATCGTCACTCACTAAGTGAATTAATGAGGGACATACGGTTTTCTTGATAATTAGCTTTTCCCCGCACGATTCAAGAATACTTAAATCAAGTCCGTATAGCAGCCTTTATCAGGAATCAGCGGTAGACATGATTTATAGCACCTATCCTCATGTGGAAAAGATAATCATCTCAAACTTAGAACCAAAATCATAACGAAATAAATAATGACACGTAACACAATCCATATATTTATTTCGTGGGGTCCAGTCCTGTACTATGTTCTATAACATATACATATGCAATTAAGTTGGTTACTCCTAACCTATGATTTATAGAACTTAATCATCACTTAATCTGCATACTAATCTTATTGATAATTAATGTCCTTTGTTAATTATCAAGATTATGGACTTTTAGATTTATCGTTGTCATTTACTACTAAATGAATAACAGTGATCTATAATTCAGATCCTCAACCTGAATGAACTGTCAACGAGTAAATCAAAGAACAAATGATCTGAAATCACCAATAACATAAACTATAGAAGTAGCCTAATGAATTGGCTTCTAGGACATATCTCTAACAAAAATATCATCCAAGACATAAACTAATAATTAAGTCATTAAATTATTGACTTCTAGGACATAACTCTAACACATATCATATATATATTGATGGTAAAGATGAAAGCATTATTGATGTGTGTCCTGTCTTGGATATAATTAAATAGAGTAAAATACTATCACATTTTTCTCTGAAAAAAAATTATCAATTCTATTATTTTGCATAAAATTTTGAAAAATTAAATAAATCAGTAACAATACAGGTGATGATTGCAGATTTTTTTTTTCAAGCAAATATATTATTATTATTATTATCATTATCATCATCACTGCATTAGATAAATAATAAAATTCTTGTGTATTTATTTCATTTACAGTAAATCCTTCTGCATTATTAACCTGAAAAAAAATTAATCACATGTTTCATCATTATATAAAGAGAAAGAATTTATACGAAAAATAAACACTCATGTTGAAAACTCTTTCACATGTTTCAGGTGAGCTATGAGAGACTTCAATTGATTGAGAACCTTTCTAAGTGAACCTTGAAATTCGATAAATCATCAAACAAAAACCTGTTATCATATGAACCACAATGTAAGGCAAATATAGTATAAAATAACTCACTCAAATTTAAAACCTTATCCAACAATAAAAAAATTCATTATGATTGCCAGGCGTTTACATCCGTTGTAGCACTTTTATTATCATTATGATTGAGAACGCACGAAGCTGAGCCCAGAAGAAAAGGAAAGAAGTAACGAATCTTGAAATAATAAGAGCAACAGGAAAAAAACAAAGTTAGATTTGAGATTGAATAGCACCAGAATTATAGAAAACCTATGTTATCTGCTTCATGTTCTGTCAGTCTCTCTATTTGCCCTTGTGTATGCAAAAAGGAGGGAAAATGAACACAGATCTGCTATTGCATACTGATAAGTAGATGAAAAATTAAGGCAAATTAGAAGGAAAAATGAAGAGATTCGCAATTAAAAAAAGGGAGAGAAAAGGGACAGAAAAGAAGAGTCAATAAAAAAGGAAAACTGAAAGGATTTAGCAATAAATTCGCCTTTACTCTCTCGGAAGGAAAACAAAGTGACACTCAGAGAGAGAGACGCATGCAATTAAATGTTGCGCTGTTTGACTCATTATACGCACAGAAAAAAATTTAAGAAATCACTGAAAGAAATCTATCAAACAGTCGATATTGCAGCAGAATAAGCAAATTGACGGCGAGATAGGCGTGTTTCCAGACAAAATGAAAACTCCCTGGACACTCACGGTCTTTATTTATAAATTATAATTGCATTAGAAATCAAACAGAAAGTAGTGTTGTTCATTATAGAGTAGGTTACAAAACTGAAATTGATAAAATTAAAACTTAAAAATAAAGGAAATTTCACTGTATCGGAGAGTCAAAATGAAACACACACAAAGTTGTTGCAAAAAAAAATAATAATAATAACGATAATAATTGAAATACACACATATCTGGGTTGAGTTACTGGACTGGGGTTTGTGCATTTCTTGATGGGTCATGAAAAGATATCGTCTAGCCTTGATTTTTCATAGGAGGTGACGGAGAGGGATAGTGATATTGATTGATTCTAAGAGTGAGAGAGCCGATGAAGTCGTGTATACAGGAGAAGCCAGCATAGCTGCTAAGGGAAGAGAGAGGAGGAGGAAAGCGGGTCTGGGTTTGGAGGAGAAGATAAAGGGAAAGAAGAGATTTGTTGGAGAATAGAAAGAGATGGAGGGCAAGAGCAAAAAAAATATACATTGATGACTCAACATCTTGTGGAGTAACGGGTCGTAGGCATGTCTATTTGGACAATTTTGATTTGGTACACAATGGCCTGGAGACTAATGTGCTATAGAATATAAAAAATCATTGACATCAATTTAGGAATGAGATGGCGTGTCGGAAAAATAAATTAAAACCAATTCGATACCCACGGGTTTTTATTTATAATACTGATATGCTACAGGTCGTTGACAAAGAAAGGTTCGTCTCCAGCATTTAAATATTACTCTTAATTTGGAGTCTACTTAACTGCCATGCATGGGGAACGAGTATAAAGGAGTTAATTTAATCCGACTCGGCTAAATCCATGGAGATCTAAGTCTTGTAATTCGCAAACTTGTCCTAGCAACAGTAAAATATTTTCTCGAGAAAACCACACACAATTTACCTTATTTATGCAATAACAACTGGCTCTCAATTTATTAATACTAGCAAAAGATCCATAATACGCGGATAAATAAAAAATATAAATTATTGATATTATTATTGTTTCA
Organism: Rhynchospora pubera; assembly: GCA_028095005.1. Taxonomy (NCBI): domain Eukaryota; kingdom Viridiplantae; phylum Streptophyta; class Magnoliopsida; order Poales; family Cyperaceae; genus Rhynchospora; species Rhynchospora pubera. The sequence continues at coordinate 43,608 of JAMFTS010000090.1, forward strand.
TATAGAATTTACATGTTAGACATAATACGTGGATAAATAAATAAAAAAAATAAAAAATATTGATATTATTATTGTTTCATATAGAACTTTACATGTTAGACAATAAAGATATGATAAAAATCAATAATTTAATTTTTTTAAAATAAATAGCTAATTTGGTAGTAACTTAATATTTTTTAATAAAAAGTTTGACATGAATTTAGACCACTGAACATATCAAATTACACAAATCAATGGTCTATAATTGATATAAGAATTGTTTACACACCCTTTTATCTGCAATGCTTACTTTTTTTATTTGAAATATTTAACCATTTTTCTATGTGCTTTTATAAGTAGTAAGGATACATTTTCCAAGGCAACCATATTGTAGGAACTATATAATCTAGTAATCTAAACTTTTATCGGAAAATTTTACATTTTTACCCTAGATATTGAATAAAATTCAGCGGGAAGGATCTGAATGGATAAGTTGCAGGTGCGCGCGCGCGCGCGCTAGATACCTGCATTTTGATAAATACCCGGATATATATTTTGTTCTTTTTTGGCAAAATTTTGTATTTTTGCGGAGGTTTCTTCAAAATGTACACAAAAGGAAAAAAAAAAGTTGAAAAGTGCGAAAGTAATTAATCTTATTGCATTCTTTAAGTTTGACAATTTTCTTTTTGAATTTGGGACTGCCTATATATATATTAAATAATACAGGCGATCGAGTTGAAAATGTGAAAATTGTATTAGGGCCGTTTGGATGTTGTAGGAATTTGGAGGCCGTTTGGATCGCTTAGGAATTTAGGAATTAGGAACACCATGCAAGAAGGCCGTATTGTTTTCCTAAATATTCGCCACACTCATGTCCTTTCATCGAGGGGCTATGTATGTACATGAATGGACGGGTGATACCGATAATCAAATATATAAGATGTCACATATGCCAAAATAAATGGTTGTATGGTATTTCGTAACATAAAAAATTAATATAAACGAGTGGACAATGCAGTGTGGTCCTGGTTTATCTTTTGTTCAATTGTTCTTATCCATCTATGTGCTGACGAACAACTCAAATGCATACGATACGAGTAACAGTTTTGGACTGGCAACAATTAATTGAACTGACAGATTTTGCAAGTAGCACATGCATGCATCAATTGATGCATATTCAATTATTCATCACGTTTTACCTCAAAATACCATCAACGGGCCATCCGGATCCGGGAGCATTAATTCTGGGTTGATATCCCACCTTACGCGGTTTTGAATACTCACTTTAATTTTATTTTTATAGAATTGAATCTTCACTTTAACTAATTAATTCATCCATGTATAATCATAATTACTTTATTTCATCTCTGATGTTCTTACTATTTAGTGCTAAATCTGGGCATTATTAAAAAGAAGGAAATATTCGAAGAGCCGAGATAAGAGAAGGAGATATTGGCGCATCCGCTTTTTAGGAAACAAAAGATCTACAAATTGATGGTTTTGGCGAAGTCACACAAAATATATTAGATAAAGAGAAAAATGATAAATTTTTGTAATTTGTACTCAATATATCAGATGATTTTTGTGGCAACTAGATTTCATATTTTGTGAGATTATTAATTGAAAGTCACTTGGATTTAAGTTTTTATTGCATATAATATAAATTTATATAATCCAACTTTCATGGCATAGCTATAGCTATTAATTAAGGTATATATATCGTCCGTTTTCACTGCCACACTCTTGAAATTTCTTATGAAGCTAGTATATATGATGTTTTTTTTATATATATAATAGGTAGTCGCCAAATGCCAAAGGCTCTGTTTGGATAGGTGTGGGAAGAAGGGAAGAAGGGAAGAAGTGTGGAGAAGTATTGGAAAGTGTGTAACTTTGTGAAGAGTTTGGATTGTTTATAATTTATTTTTTTCTTTCTTCCTTCTTCCTACCTTCTTCTCAACGCATCCAAACGATGCCAAAGAGAATATAACTGTTTGCACAACATCAACGTTTTCTAATATTATAATATTTTTTTTGGCTGGGCTCTATATATATGCGGGTCAACACGTGTCTGTTATATAATTACATTGCAATTTGCAAGTTAAAGGAAATGTATCACATTAAATTTTCAAGCTCAAGCCATCCTTGCCTGAATGTGGAATAAATTATAAATTACGATCATTTTTTTAATTCCAGGTCCGAGCTAGTGGAGAAACAAGAATTGTTTACTGTAATAATTATATAGATCATATACTCGGAATATTCTAGTGAAATATAGGCGCTAACTTGGTACCAACAGGCATCTTATTGACTTATTGTTTATTCCAATAAATAAGAAGATTAAATATAATGATGATATCGCATTCCTTGCATTTAAATTGATATAATTGAGCCTGACAGCGAACAATCAAAATCAGAGAGCATAATTAAATCCAGGCTGATAAATTGTTTAAAGCTAAGAACTCGCTATTGGTCTAGTGACAAAGAGCAATATACCTTGAGTTAAAACCCGGCTGGAGGGTTTCTTTCATAGACATTTAATTTAAAAATAAATTGGATGACTTAGACATCCAATTTATTTAAAAAAAATGTTTAAAGTTAATCCTAACAACTAACAGACATGATGAACCTATAATCATCCTTCACAAAATAAAATCTCAACACAGATTTTACCTCACAATTGCGTCAAAGTTCGTGTTGTGCGAATTTTATAAAAAATGTCCAGCAGTAATTCGTTTTAATGTGCTCCAAGAAAATGAAATAAACTTCTTAATTGTTCTAAACCAACAAGGCAAGTTGTACAGTACTGAATATATAAAGTGCTAAAATAAATCAACCGAGTAACGACTAAATGAGATTTAGCAAAAATTCTATAGAGATATATATTGGTACGTGCTTGGCCTCTTAAGGTTTGAATTTTTCACCTAATGTAGCATCGTATATATGCATTTTTGTTTCAAATAAATGGTATATCATTTAATTTGAGATGGTAGCAAGCACCGTTTGGTGGAAAGAAGAAATTCAACTAGAGAAAAACCTGAACAATTTTGTAAAAAAATAAAAAATGAATGAGGCGACCTCAACGTGCAAAGAAATTGACGTTACATGCATCGTTAGAGAGAGCTTAATATTTTCCATTGAATCATGACCTAGTTGATGGAAAATGGAATACTTAAATTAAAAAATTCTGGTTGCAACGAATAACTGAACAAACCACGTCGTGGTGCTAATTTTTAACCTGATAGGTATTGGATGCCCTGCTTCTCGAAGCCTAATTAACTAATTATTGTTTGGATGGAGAAATCATCCGTAGGAGAACTTACTAGAAATAAAACGATGAAATGAAAATGAACCAATATTTATTTTGCTAATTAAAATTAATGCACTTTTTAAATGTAGGTCATAAATCCAAAACTACTAAAAAAATTATTTATAGATATTTATAATCAAAAGATTTGACTCTATCATTTTGTGTAAAAGATAATTCGATTGATTATTATTATTATTATTATTTCAAGTTTAATGATGCAGCTTGTAAGCTCAGCGAAGTCTAAAAATAGTAATAATTCTTAAAACGTGACACATACAATTTCCAAGGCGTGTTGCGATGCACATCATGGACTCATGGTTATAATCAACAATATCAGATTTTTTAAAAAAAATGAAATTTCAAATGGCATGTCATATCATGTTATATTGGAGGGCACATTCATGCATATTTGATATTTATATATGAACTAAAAAAGTCTCAGCCAAGCAGACAAGCCCGCGACAATATGCTTTGTAAGGGGGAAAAAATTTAGAAAATAAAATATATAATATAAAAGATATCAATGTACACAGCGAATCAGCGATCATTCTTCTAGAGAGTGAAATAAGAAAATGATCTTTTTTTTTTTTTTTTGACATTTGTGAGTGCCCGTAGGCTTTCAATTAAAAAACTGCAAACCATAACAGCTGCAAAATTTACAACATACAAAGTACAAATTGAACCCCTCAACCTGCTGAAACTCTACTTGTACAGTAAAATAAAAACAGAAAAATAACAGTTGACTAAAAAACTAGAAAGAAATCCCTAAACACCTGAAAAAAACACTAATCATAAAAACCACAGTAAAGAAGCTGCAAAAAAACAAACAGGGAAAACACCTAACAAACACGAGTGGGGTTTCTTTTAAACAAGAACCAAACAGAAATCAGGGTGGAAAGATCTTCGGTTTCGAAAGGAAAAGGGCATATTCTGCATTACTTGTGCAATTAGGCCTACAAATGGGACCTGAATAAAATTATTATTTGGCACGTACTTCGCGAACTTTATGGGCCTACACTTAAAAGGAACGTAACTAGGGGTGAAAACGATCACCGTTTCGATCATCCTTTCGTTTCGTTTCGTCCAAAACGAAACAAAACGGTTAAAGATTTTTTGTTACGTTTAAAAAACGAAACGGTTAACGCAAATGGATGGTCAATTTCATTTTAAAACGAAACGGTTAACGAAATCGACCGTTTTCGTGGTCGTTTTAGACGTTAATTAGGCAGCTCTAAACATAAGTGTGTTTATCAAGCCTTGCTCATGTAGTCATGTTAGTTCTTTTGGTCGTGCCAAATGTGGGACAGTGGGAGATATATTTCTGTCAAGTTTTGATTCTTCTTTTTTATTGGAACTATACGTTGGATTTGAATTCAACAAAGGGCACTTATAGACTTCCAAGCAGGGGTATAATGTCTAAAACGATCACGAAAATGAGTTGTTACATTAACCGTTTTATTTTGGATACGAAAGTGACTACTATTGTCATTAACCGTTTTTTTTTTGGACGAAACGATCGAAATCACGAAAATACATATGGATGAAACTGTTATAAGTTTTTGTTAACCATTCATTTTTGAAATGCAACCAAAATTTTTAACCGTTTCGTTTCGTTTTGAACAAAATTAAACGAAAGAATGATTAAAATAGTCGCCGTTTTCACCCCTACTTCCAAGACTCAACATTTGTTTGGTTAGATTAACTGTGAACCCGTCAAATTTTGTGTTAACAGTAAAGATCTCGGAAATCGGAATTAAATTTTATTTTTGGATTATCAGCAACTCCGGATTCCACCGTTAGTATCTTTTATAAGTAGCTTCAAATTAGCCTTCTTACGGCTCCGTTTGGATGTAAACAATTCAAACTCTTTACAAAGTTACACACTTTCCAATACTTCTTCCTTTATTCCTCTTATTCCCACACCATTCAAACGGAGCCCAAAAACATTTCTCTGAATAAGATTTTGAATAAAAACATTTCTTTTCCAACTCTATACATCTTGAGTATTCTTTATGGTATCAGAAACCATGAACGATCTTCCTCCCCCAGGCTTCTCTAATCCACCACCTACTCCGGCAGCCTCCTCTTCTGTTCCACCGCCAAATCAACCTCCCAATTCAATCATTTCATCTCCATTCAATTCGATAACACCTCTCAATATACCAGTCTCTCTCAAACTTACACATGAAAATTTTCTTACCTGGAAGGCGCAAATCATCCCTCTCATCTCCGGCTACAATCTCAGTCAATTTCTCACCTCACCTTCTCATAACCCTACTCTTCACAATTCCGCCGGACAAATTGAGTTCAATCCCGAGTACCTTCCATGGAATCATCAAGATCAACTTCTCTTAGGGGCTGTTTGGATTCATTGGGGATTTTGGGGAATTTCTTCTTAGGGGCCCCTTAGGTTGGCTTCGATCAACCTTGTCAGAATCTGTACAGGTGCAGTTCATCTCCTGCACTACTACCTCGGCTCTGTGGAATTCTCTTCATCAACACTTCTCCTCTAACTCCCGTGCCAAGCTGATTGATCTCAAACGGCAGCTCCAAAACATCTCCAAAGGGGCCTCTTCTTGCAGTACCTTTCTTCAACAAATTCGTCGCATCTCTGACGAATTGGCCTTCATCGGAGCTCCAATCTCAAATGACGATCTTGTCCTGGCAATCTTGAATGGTCTTGGTTCGGAGTACAACCCTTTCGTTGCTGCTGTGACTGCTACGAGTCGTCGCGACGCTCTCACTTTCTCTGATCTTGAAGGGATGCTACTCAGCCATGAGGGGTTACTCAACTCTCAAACCGCTGCAGCTTATTCAACTCCCTCGGCGTTTTTCAATACTTCCTCCTTTCATGGCACTCTCTCTTCTTCGAACAATTACTCGAATCCGACTGTTCTCTTGACTTTTCCTCCTACTAATGGCAATGGTAGCTTTCGTCCATCCTCCAATTCAACCAACTCACGCCAAAATGGATACTTCTCTACCAATCAATCTACTGCGACTCGCCCGATCCATCCTACACCTCCACAAATGTTCAGGCCCTCCATGCCTCAACAAGTGCCTAATCAAGCTCCAGTCTTTGCCAATAACAATTCCACTCAGAAGAGTAATGCTCGCCCCAACAACAAACAACCTTGACAAATTTGCAAGAAGTACAGCCACTCTGCGAAAACTTGCAGATTCAGATATACACCTGATCCCAATTATCAACAAAAACCAGCTGCCTCTACCTTTCAGGCGTATGTGGCGCAACCTCAGGATGTCAACAATTCGGCTGATTGGATTTTGGACTCCGGCGCTAGTCATCACATCACCAACGACTTGAACAATCTATCATCTTTCTTCAACTATAATGGTGGTGACAATCTCCAAATCGGCGACGGCTCGAGTCTGCCTATTCATCACATAGGTACAGCATCTCTTCATATTGCTGATCATGTTGTGTTGCTCAAAGATACTCTTCATGTTGTTAACCTTTCTAGAAATCTAATTAGTTTGTCCAAATTGTTGCGTGATAATCCTACACTTGCAATTACCTTTTCTCAATCCATTTGTTCTTTGAAGGTTCACCCTTCCAACAAGACTCTACTTGAATTTTATTGTGCGAATGGACTTTACAATTTACCCAATACCATCACCTATATCAAACCTCCTCAAGCTTATTTGGGTATTCGCACAGATGCTAACTTGTGGCATCGCCGTCTTGGCCACCCTTCTCATGACACCACTTTACACATTTTGAGGAATTTTAGTTTACTTTGTAGTTCTCATCAACTTGACATTTGTCATGATTGTATGCTTAGTAAAGCTCATAAGCTTTCTTTTCCTTTATCTTCCTCTTCTTCTTTGTCTCCATTAGACTTGATCCATAGTGATGTTTGGGGACCTTCTCCAATTGTTTCAAATAATGGATTTAGATACTATGTATTGTTTGTGGATGATTTTTCACGCTTTTCTTGGATTTACTTCTTGAAAAACAAAAATGAAGTTGTATCTATTTTCTCGAAATTCAAGTCTCAAGTAGAAAACTTGTTTAATTCGACCATCAAAGTTTTACGTACCGATGGTGGTACCGAGTATAAGCCTATTTGTAACTTGTTCCCACAAATTGTTCATCAAACTACTTGTCCTTATACACCACAACAAAATGGTGTTTTCGAGCGAAAACATCGTCATATTATTGAATTATCTCTTTCTATTATGTCATATGCCATGTTGCCTAATGTGTTTTGGGATGAGATCTTTTCGAGTGTTGTCTTTCTTATCAATCGATTACCTTCCTCCTCTTCTAATTCTACTCCCTACACCACTCTCTTTCACAAATCACCAAACTACTCTATTTTGCGAATTCTTGGTTGCACATGCTTTCCTTATACTAAACCATACAACAATCATAAACTTGAACTTCGTTCTATACCTTGTGTGTTTCTCGGCTACTCTACTACTCAACAAAATGGTGTTTCCGTGCGAAAACATCGTCATATTATTGAATTATCTCTTTCTATTATGTCATATGCCATGTTGCCTAATGTGTTTTGGGATGAGATCTTTTCGAGTGTTGTCTTTCTTATCAATCGATTACCTTCCTCCTCTTCTAATTCTACTCCCTACACCACTCTCTTTCACAAATCACCAAACTACTCTATTTTGCGAATTCTTGGTTGCACATGCTTTCCTTATACTAAACCATACAACAATCATAAACTTGAACTTCGTTCTATACCTTGTGTGTTTCTCGGCTACTCTACTACTCAAAAGGGGTATCGTTGCCTTCATTTACCTACCAATAAAATCTATGTCTCACGTCACGTTCAATTTGATGAGACTAGCTTCCCCTTCAAATCCAATTCTTCCACTTCCCACAATCAAACTTCTCTCAGTCCCGATACATCCCAAGACTTGTTTTTATTTTTAAATAATAGGTCCATGCTAGACGCTTACTCTCAACCCAGTGTCACACGGCCCATTAACTGCTCTAATATGCCACTGGATCCTACTTTTGTGCCTTAACCAGCTACGCAATTTACCTCAGACTCATCTCTGATGCCGCCTATTGCTTCCAACCGAACTGTTGTTCAAACTGATCATGCTGCCGAATAGCCTACTTCTCGTGGTATCCCTGACCGAGAAGATGCTATCACTATCTCTACTTCAACTGAAACTATTTCCGCTGCTAATACCACTGCTCCTATCACTACTTGTCCAACTCATCATATGACCACCCGATCTCAAACAAACACTCGCAAACCAAAATATTTTCCTGACTATGTTGCCTATCTCTCTACCATAGACAAAGAACCAACAACATTCAAACAAGCCAATGCTCAATTTGAATGGCGTCAAGCTATGGCTCAAGAAATTGATGCTCTTGCTCTAAACAAAACGTGGTCTCTTGTTCCACCTCCAACCAATAAATCCATAATTGGATGTAAATGGGTCTATAAAGTGAAAAGAAAATCTGACGGCTCTATTGATCGATTCAAAGCTCGATTGGTTGCCAAGGGGTTCCATCAATAAAAAGGTGTTGATTATTTCGACACTTTTAGCCGCGTTGTTCGTCCTACAACAATTCGAGTTGTCCTTTCCTTGGCTGTTGCTCATCAGTGATGCATGAGACAACTAGATGCCCAAAATACATTCCTTCATGGTGATCTTCAAGAAGAAGTTTACATGTCCCAACCACTCGGGTTCATTGATTCCTCTTACCCTCATCATGTTTGTCTTCTATCAAAATCACTTTATGGTCTCAAGCAATCACCCCGTGCTTGGTTCCACAAACTTAGCTCTACACTTCTTCAAATCGGGTTTCGTGCATCCAACTATGATCCATCTCTCTTCATATCTCACCTAAATGGCAATCTTACAATCATTTTGGTCTATGTCGATGATATCATAATCACCGGTAGCAACTCTAATATCATCTCCGATTACATCTCCACCCTTCACAAAAAGTTTGCTCTAAAAGACCTTGGTGATCTTCATTATTTTCTTGGCATTGAGGTTAAATGTCATTCAAATGGTGCTCATCTTTCTCAAACAAAATACATCCTCGATATCTTGAATCGAGCCAACATGGTTAATGCCAAGACATGTAATACACCTATGCCTTCGGATTGCTCTCTTACAAAAACTGATGGTGACTTGTTTGATAACCCGCAACTATATCGAAGTATAGTGGGTGCACTTCAATATGCTACTTTAACCCGTCCCGGTATCTCTTTTGCCGTCAATCGAGTTTCTCAATACATGCAAAGCCCTACTATTTCCCATTGGATGGCGGTTAAAAAGAATCTTGCGCTACCTATGTGGATCGCTCAATCATGGATTGCTTTTAAAATCCGGTTCAGCTATTACCCTTCAAGCTTATAGTGATGCGGATTGGGTCGGTTGCCGTGATGACCGTCGCTCAACAACTGGATTTTGTATCTATCTTGCTGGGAATTTAGTGTCTTGGAGTGCTAAGAAACAATCCACTGTGTCCTGCTCTAGTACCGAAGTCGAGTACCGTAGCCTTGCCTTAACTTGTGCCGAAATTCTTTGGCTCCAATATCTTCTTGATGAGCTTCGAGTCTCTCTCCAATCTTCACCAACCTTATGGTGTGACAACATCGGCGCAACCTTTCTAGCTTCCAACCCAATGTTTCACGCTCGCACGAAGCACATTGAGATAGATTATCACTTCGTGCGTGAGAGGATTGCAAACAAACAACTTCATGTGAAATTCCTCAGTTCCAAAGACCAAATCGCAGATATCCTCACTAAACCATTGCCATCCAGACGCTTTGCTGATCTTAAACACAAACTGTCAGTGTCTGCACTGCCCTCGGTTTGTTGGGGGGGTATTACCAGTATCAGTACCAGTGTCAGACCCGATACCAGACCCGACACCGGACAAGCTTCCGATACTACTCCATCTCATTAGATAACTATCTGTATAGCTTGGATTAATTACTAGCTAAAGGTCCATTAGGATTAGGTTAATTCAAGACCCATAAAGGGCATAATTGTAATTACTGTTTTAGCTATATAAGAGCCTGTACCTCTCTGAATAATGATTTTGAATAAAAACATTTCTTTTCCAACTCTATACATCTCGAGTATTCTTTAATGAGTCATAAAATTGCATGACTGCCAAAACTTCCTTGTCAAACGAGTTTTTACATTTCTGATCTTTTATTTTATTTTCTCTAATTCCAGAAATAAGAAAAAGATAGTTTTCAGTCTTGAGTAATGCTAGAATCAATAATAAGCCATGTTCCAAAATTTAAAAGATGCAATATATAGACTATATATACATTCAGCATATGTTGTTCAGAAAAAGGACGCAATTTTATAGAATGATATATACAATTTTACATCGTACAATAATACGTCACATGTTAAGAAGATCTTAATCCCTTACACTGATGCAACCCAATGTTTATAGGCCTTAAAGTGGCCTGTTAAGCTCTGGACTGCTCCTCTGCCGTCGATCTAATGTGATGACCAACATCCACATTTGATATTTTAAAAATCGCTATTATTTTAAATTTTAAAAGAGTCAACCTATTTAGTAGCAAGTCAACTTAATAAGTACCACTATTTCGATTCGATAAATTTAACGCATTATTAATTTTAAATTTGCCTAGGCTATAATTAATAAAAAAAATTATTTGCAATTTTGTGCCAAAAGTCAATTGGTTATCTGAATCTGCCATGATTCATCCTCTTATTTAGCTATCTTTTGGTTTACCCTTTTGGGAATTTTTTTTTTTTACAAAATTAGTAAAAACCACCAACTTTTATTAATGTAAAAACTAGAGTTCAAATACAAAAACAATCACCTACAGACTACAAACCAGATAAATTAACACATGTATCTAAACCAGATCAACATATGGTTCAAAGTTAGATCAATTAACAATATATGGTTCTAACCATATCAAACCTCCAAAGTAATCATTGGATATGTTGCTAATCACTATTGATTAGTTAAGCAAAAATAAAATTAATCACAATATTCAAATGTGAAAAATAAGGATTAAAGACCGTTCTTATTAACCCGCTGGTGTAAAGCACGTGCATTTCAATCTGGAGCTAGTCAGCCTTCTTGTAGTGCATTTAAATCCAGTTAATCCTGCTCCACAAGCACCAAAGATTGGATTGAAGGGATCCCCTTTTCCAAAAGAAGTTAATCAAGCAGTTTTGGAAGAATCTATCCCAACTGAAAGGAGCATAACCAAAGCACCATACTTACAAATAAAGTCAATCGTTTGTAAATTCTCATGCATGCAATTAAGCAGAAATCACTTCTTTACTGTGTAATCAATTGAATTACGTCATATTTTTATTTAAAATCCGAACATCACTCACCAACAACAATTGTAGAAATTATTTATCACTCTTTTTAATAATTTATATATTGGTTTTCTCCGATGCCTTATAATTTTATGTTCTGATACAAAATGCATAGTAGGGAGTAGGGATTGGCGGGTTGCATCGATGTAAACTTATAAAGGCGAAATTGAATTGCAATCATTCTAAGCACATGATTTTCTGGTTAGGTTGATGGCATTTCTTACAAAGAACCACTTGCACAGGAGGCATGAGCACGCTATGGGAGAACCGGATTTCTTGCTTGGAGCCTAAACGATCACTTTTATCCATTCAATTCATGGGCCGTCAAATTCGTATGAGTCGGCCTTCTTTTACTGTTCCCTTATTATCGGTAGTCGGTACAAACTACAAAGGAAAGTGACATATGAACGTGATATAGTAAATTAGTAATAAAGAAAATATGTAGGAGTTGGTGTGGGATTTTATAATATCTGAATTATAAAATTCGAATCAAAAATTATTTGTCGGATTAATCAAAATTAAGCTACACTTGACTATTAAAGACCTAAATTCATAATTTACAGACTAGATCAGACTTGAAATTAGTATATGACACATAGCTAAACTAGATTGAAGTATGAATTGGCCTCAACTTTTTCGTTGTAAAATGTCATCTTTCATAATTTTTTGGACATGTTATCGGAAGTTCGATACTTCTATCCATCTACAATTCGGTGCACAAAATGACTTTCCTTCAATTTTCCGGTTTTAGTTTAACTTTCAAATGTCCTATTCAATTTTAGCAAATATTGGATTTTTCTCTGCTTAATCTATAAACTATATAGCAATCGGATGATAAATAGCTAATCAGGAGACTGTCAGAATTGGCAATTTAGTATGTCTGACTTTAAAGGCGGTAGTGGGTTTTTTCATGAGCAACTATGCATTGTCAGATTAATCTCCTAATCAAGGACTCAACCGACCAAGAAAATCAAGTTCTGTTATAAAGATAATTAATTTCATAGTATTCCACTTGTCAATGCGTTTAGTGGACAGTTTTGTTGCTTTTTATAGTATTCACATCGTCCCTTTCCACTGCCTAGATCGATGTCATTCGATTGTTTGCGCAAGTGTTGAAAACAGTAAACCAAGCAGCCTTAACCTTAATTACTAACTTTCCAAGCCTCATAAACACTTTAGTATAGCTTCACCCCTAAAAAAAGAAAACGAAAAGAACACTTTTTGGTAACAAGATAAGAGTCTAAAGTTACCTATGGTTTAAGAAAAAAAACAATAAAGTCTTAAAATAAATATTGCATACAAATTTCTCATATCAAAAGCACACAAGGTTATTTCATAAGAGCAATTTTTTCTACATTTCCGAATGAAGTATTGCCACTTTGTCAGTAATTTATTTTTAAACCATCAGAGGCAATATAGTATCATATTAAACTCAATGCATCTTGCCCCACAACTGAGGTATTTGATTAACAACAGTGGATAACTATTACTATCAAGCAACTAAGCAAGTCGTTGCTCTAAACTGCAACAGCTACCTTGTACTGTCCATTCTTCATTTCATTTCCCATATGACTCCACCATCCTCTGCAATTTAGCAAAAAATTACAGATTTTAGAATAAACAAAACAATCAAAGGATAAATGGGCATGACAAACTTTTGATGACTGGTTTGATAACTTTGTGTCACATGGGGTATTCAAAGTACATATTTGGGAGGGCCTGCATATATGTTGAAGATTTTTTCCAGAGGAATACAAAAAATTGATTCTCGCTCTTTTGGAAATAACTTAAATCGATCTTTTCCCTTAGGAGTTGTATAAGATGCACAAATAAAACACACCAATTACGTACGTACCCTCATATGCAATTCCATTTACATAACTACCTATTGCATCCACATTAACTTTGTATAGGTCACGCGGCTAAGCATAAAACATAAAAGAATAGCCAGCCTTGTTAACCGAGATGCAAATGTGGCACCAAGAAACTTAACAGACAATATTTCATATCAGCCAATTTTTGTCGAAACGGAACAGGAAATATTTCAATTCTCAAATAAAAAGTGTTGTACGTTTTTTTGCACTATGAATCACCTTTGATCTTTTTCTTTATCCAGATCTCCTAACATTCCAGAACCGATACCAGCTGCAATGCAAACCCCATAGATAGCAAAAGCCATTTGCCAACAGAGACACAGCATGAAATAGCAATATCATACCGGTCTTAACCGCCAACTTTGAATATTCTACACAAGTATTCATAACCACAGTTTAGCATAACAACTAACTCTGATTATACAAAAGTATTCATAAAACCATTCCTAGTAATATTTTTGCAAAACTACAAAACTAATACCTAACCTTCTAATAAATAACAAACTGATCACCTTAGACTGCACTTCTTAACGAGTACCAATTCAGGTACTAAAAGGCACAAATATTAGAAATAGTAAAAGTATATGTTAAACAAAGAGATCATATTAATATTAATTTAATATAATGTACTAAAAGACTGATTAACCCAAATTTAGACATAACAGTACCACACTGATAGTAACAAACTAGTCATTCTTTTTTCTAAAAAAAGAAACACAGTAGTTATAAACCACCAGATACATACATATTTCTTCTCTAATGAAAATTAGAAAAGAAACAAAGGGATGGTTGCGTATCTTAAAATATCGGTGATATGGTACTTCAAATATAAGAGAACCGATTAATATACCAATTATTCGATGGTCAAACAACTATTTGAACGAAAGAGGAAATTGAGCAAAGGTGAGGCCAATATTAGTAAAACTAACCTCAAAGTCAGTCATTTGTAAATCCGCATGCATGAAACTAAGTACAAAGCACCTTTTTACAATTTTACTGTATAATCAATTAAATTATACCATCTTTATGTTAAAAATGTGAATTTACTAGACCAATTATGTTTGTAAAAACTAGTCGCCAGATTTTCCTATAATTCATATTTTGGTTTCCTCCCATGCCTTACTGTTATTTTTTCCTGATATAAATTACATGCTCGGTAGTCGGTATCGGATTGATTAAAACTTATATAAGCATGCAATTGAATTGCATTCATTCTGTGTGCATGTTTCTGATTAGGTTAGTGGCGTTTCTTACATTAACAAAGAACCAACTACACAAGAGGATGAACATGCAAAAGAACCTTATTTCTGGTTTGGGGTCTTATTTTGGTTTAATTTCTATTTTCCAGGCCTAAAAGGTAACTTTTATCCATTCAATTCAGGATCCGCTAAGTTCATATGACTGCAGTTTTTTTTAATGTTCCTTTCCTTACTGACACAACGGAAAGCAACATAATAATGAAGGCAATAAATTAAAAAATATATATATTGGAGTTTGGGTGGAATTTTCTACTATCCGGTTTATAAATTTTGCATTAAGAATTATTTGTTGGATTTATGAAAATCTGAAGTACATTAATAAATTTTCTAAATTAATAGTTTATAATATATCTGACATGAAATTAGTTGTATTTGAACTATTGTCGACATAATTAAACCAACTAATAGAAGTATGAATTGGCCTCAACTCTTGTTGTAAAATGGGATCTTTCACAGTTTCTTTGGAGAGGTTTAATGGAGGGGAACAGAGTGCACAAATCCTGTCCTATTATAGAAATATTGGTTCAACGCATTGAGTGTGTCTGATTTTAAACTAAATATCTAACCAGAAAACTGTCAGAATTGACCGTTGAACAAGTCTGATTTTAAACACGGTAGTGTTTTTTTTCATGATGCAAGCAACTATGACTTGTCAGATGAATTTCCTAATCCAACCTCAATGGAGGCAAGGTTAAAACACTACAATAAAGCAAGGAATGCCTACGGGTCTGTTGTACTTTCTAGAATCACCTCGACCCTTTTCACTGCCTACATATCATTGGGATGGTTTGCGCAAGTATTGAAGAAACAGTAAACCAAGCAGCCTTTAATTACTAAATTCCCTAAGCTTATTAAACACTTCACTAAAGCATCCAATAAAGAAAATGAAAAGAACCACTTTTTGTAACAAGATAGTCTCAAGATACCTAAGGTTACAGAAAAAGTAATAAATAAATGCTTGAAAAAACATATAATTGGATACAAATTTCTCATATAAAAAACACTCCAGGCATTTTAAAATAACAAATTTTCTCCACATCTCCAAATAAATTATCGCCAGCCATTTATTTAAACCATCTGAATCCATAATACCACATCAAACTCGATGCATCCTGCCCCAAACTGAGGTACTTGATATAAGAAGTAACACTAAAAAACTATTACCAATAAATAAGTCTTTGCTCTAGACTGCAGCTTCTACATGAATCAATCCATTTTCATTTCATCTCCCAGATGACTCCACCATCCTCTGCAATTTATAAAAATTACAGACTGTAGAACTAATATACAAAACAAACCCAAAAAAAAAAAAAGATGAATGGGCATGGCCTTCTGGCTGCACTAGGTGTTCAAAGCACTACTCATGTTGGGAGTATATATATATAGGAGTTTTTTGAGAGGTACACATGGCATTGTCCCTCACTGTTTTTGAGACCACCTCATCAAAACTATTCATTAGACTGAGCTATATAAGATGCACATATTCAAACTACCAATTAAGTACCTTAGCATATGCAACTCTTATGATATAATACACACCCATTCCATCCACATTAACTATTAAAGAGAATAGGTCATGTGCCCGAGCATAAAAGTTAAGTTTATCTGACCTAGGTAGCCGAGATACAAATTGGGCAGCACAGAATTCTACGGGTAACTATTTCCTATCAGCCAGCATTTGTTAAAATGAAAGGGGGAAAAATGAATCAATTCCCAACTAAACAAGGTACTGTACTGTGATTTACACAATGACTCACCTTTGATCTTTTTCTTTATCCAGATCTCTCCTAACATTCCAGCACCGATACCAGCTGCAATGCAGGCCCCATAGATAACGAAAGCCTTTGGCCGAGAGAGACGTGGCATGAAGTAGTAATCTGGTACCTGTCTCATTTTTTTCGGCAACCGTTTTTTCACAATTGGTGTGCTTGAACTTGTAGTACTAGTAGATGTACTGGTTTCTCCAACTGTTTTACAATCCACATTTTTAAGCATATCTTTTGAGTCACCAGCTGCCATATTAAATCAAACTAATCTTGCACAAACAAAACGAAAAAAATTCAATGTCAGCTGAAAATTTTATATTAAAAACAACATAAACAATAATCAAATGCTAATAGTCTTAGTTTTACTGTCCTGTATCATTTAGGTTGACAGTTCCATACCGATGAGTCATTTCTTCTATTTTTAATTATTTTTTGCCTGACCAACATACACGTACTTAGCTGTTATCAAGTATTGACTGATATTGGAGCCGACAGGTACCAAAACCAATAAAGTGGCCAAATAAAAATCTTAGATTTTTAACACCAGTAACTTTTAAGTGAAAATAGAAATGGACCTGTTTGCCATTGTATCAGGATGTTCAGATACCAGCAAGGTTTTCAAATGCGATTTATGCGGTTTAGCGGTTCGGTATTGAATTATCGATGCGGAGTTTTATCGGTGATAAAACGGTGATAATGTGTTGTGTAATGCGGTGTGTGAGAAACCAATACGCCATATATAGTTATATACTCTTTCGTGAATCGAACCTATCATCCATATATCAAAATGACATTTTAAACTACATGTATGGTTTCGAAAATACAAATAACCACATTTAAAGGAAACATCATATAAATACAGCAATTGATATGACATTTATCTACTGCAATGGTACCACAAAAACAATCATCTTTAATTTTTTTCAATTCTTCTACAAACTATTCTAAGAGTTAAATAACTAATGGTACCATTGTACTAGCAAATTAAACTAAGAAGCACTTCATTAGTGTAACATTTTAAGGCAACAACAAAATAACAGTATCAATTACCGATTACCAATTACCAAAATAAGTTCAACATATAACAAACATTCAAGCGTTGTCTACAAGACTTGAGTATTGAAAACAACAGGTACTAATATAACTCTATGTCTCTATAATTCTTTCTCTGAATGCCACAAGATTTGAGTATTGAAGTGAAATTTCATTCCTAAATTTAAAAAGAAAACAAGAAAATTACAATTTTTAATTACCACCACCAGTAAGTCTCTCACACCGATTAGGGAACAAAGAGGTTGATGCATAAATAACAGAATCAGTGAAAAAAAAAATATCAGCACACAATGCAGAAATAACAGTAAAATACCAAAATTTGAATCAGCCCCATCGTGAGTTCAACTACTATGATGTTCTTCACTCCAGGGAAGGTAATTTTAGCACTTAAATTATTTCACCAAGATGGAATTGGTTGACCAACCATCTAATTGAGAAGAGGAGACTAGCAAATCCAGTGAATACAAGAGTATACGGAGCAATTCCAATGAATACAAAAGTATTGGGATTTGGGAGCAAAGAAGGCAAAATATTAGAAGTTTAGAACTTAAGAACTAAAAAGCATATGGGAACTTACAGTAAAGAGAGAGGCGGAAGAGACTAGTAGTGAATACAAGATCGGAGGGAGACTAGCTGGTCAGCGTCGGAGGAGAAGAGAAGAGCGGAGCAAACGGCGGAGAAATGCGAAAGGACAACTAGCAAGATCGGTGGAGAGGGTGCTGAGGGGCGGTGGGCGGGGGAGCAGAACAGTGGCGATAGGAGGAAGAGAAACGGTGATAGATCAGATCAGATCAGATCAGTTGTAGGCGGGAGAGAGAGGAGAAAGAAAATTGGAAAGGAGTATTGAGTAGAGAGAAAATAAAAGGTAGGCGTAGCAGTGTGCCGCGCAACGAAATCCTCTGCAGGGAAAAACAGGGAGCCGCCGCAACTGAGAGGAAGGAAAAAAAAAAAAAAGAAGGAGAATGAAGAAGCGAGACTCAGGAATGCTTACCCGCTCGGGCTGACAGTGGGTCAATCTGTCAGTCTTGCGATCAGATCATATGCGGCAGCGTATGATGTGATATTATGTGTTTCAGCTGAAACATGGAAATAGTGGAACAGAAACAAGATAAACAGCGTATTGGAATTTGGGAGCAAAGAAGGCAAAATATTAGAAGTTTAGAACTTAAAAACTAAAAAGCATATGGGAACTTACAGTAAAGAGAGAGACGAAAGAGACTAGTAGTGAATACAAGATCGGAGGGAGACTAGCTGGACCAGCGGCGCAGGTCGACAAGCAGCGTCGGAGGAGAAGAGAAGTGCGGAGCAAACGGCGGAGAAATGCGAAAGGACAACTAGCAAGATCGATGGAGAGAGTGCTGACGGGCGGTGGGCGGGGAAGAAGACTGGATCGAATCGGAACTTACTGATGCGGCGAATTCCGATTCCATCAGAACAAATAAGGTTTGTGGCACGAGACTGTGTGGTTATCTATGTTTCAGCCTCGTAGCCTCACAACTCCCACCATCAAATCAAAATATATATTAAAGACGAGTGAGGATCCGGATTCTAAATTCGGATTCGACGTTATTGGCCAACAGTACTTCTCACAGTGAATTTAACCGGATTCTTTGTTGCAGCGGCTGAAGGTGTGGTCATATTGTCAAACACAAAAAAATCAAGATCGTCTTAGAAGATTCGGGCGCCTCTCTCTTCATTTCCATCTCATGTGTTGCAGCGGCCGGATCGTTTGTTACAGCGACTTAGTATATGGTCATATAGTCAAGTACAAATAAATGAAGATGGTCGCAGAAGCTCCGAACTCCTCTCTCTCTTAGTTGCCATCCCATGTGCATGGGCATTGGGATGCGCCTCTCTCTCTCTCCATTCTGTTCAACGATGGACGGCTCCATTTTTCGATTTGAGAAAAAATATATTTTGTATTTTAATTGTTTGGAGGGCTTAAATAAATTTTTGCCTATAATAATTTATATGCTTGCTCGCTGATATATATGAGGAATCACCTAATATTATATTTTCTACTAATATAGAGCTATATAATTTTAAAATTATTTTCTAAACCTCATAAAATTTAATCTCTATTATAGTTTTATTCTTTGATTATTTGAAATTTTTAATCCCTATTAAATTTTCTAAATCTGATTAATTTTATGTAAAAAGTGATTATTTATAAATTTATAAAAATTCCAATGATGTCAAATTTTATATTTTAGATTATACGTTTTGAAAATTATAATGATAAAATGAAAGCAAAATAAATATTTAAGATAGTTTTTTTATGTTTTTCTTTAAAAATACAAGATATGTTAATACCTTAAATAAAACATGCTAATAATTTAAAAAATTCAATTAGTGATAAAAAAAATTAAAAATATAGTTCGCGCAATGCGTGAAAAAGACTACTATTATTCATCAAAGCAGAAATTAAACTAGAGACAATTTTATTTTATTTTTTTTATAATAAGAAGGTCCAGACCATCATAGATATACTAGAATTTGTTTTTTTTTTATTAAATGTAGGGTGTGGTTGGCACCACGTGGGAACAAGGCACGAATAACTCACGGGTGAATAAGTATATAATTTAATATTATTTTGTTCGTGAATCCTTGTTCGGTAGTTCTTCGAAAAGTTGGAACCCAGGAACAAGGGTTGTCCAGGTAGTTAGCATGTTTGCCTCGTCGTTTGGTTCGCGCGAACAAGAGTATTTTCGCAAACAAGGAGTCCTCAACGCTGTCAAACATACCCTAACAAAGAGGGTATATAAACTCATTCCAGTTTTTGTACTAGCTCCTTAAACTCACAATGCTTGAAAAAAGTTTGTCTAACTTCTTTGTACACTTTTATAAGGATCTTTTTTGAATTTTGACATATGCCAAGCACACTTTTAAGTGTACTTGGTTCTACCCCTGAATTTGTACAATTGTGCTATTTTAACTAAACCCCCAAATCTAACATTGTGTTGACGTGATCCAAAATTATTGTAGAAAATGACCCCCAACATAAAGTATTCTTTGATTGTAAAAAATTTAATGACATAATATAAAAATGTACTTTAATTTTTAAATATTATAGAAGAAAATTTGATTAAGTAAATACACCATACTTCAATGCACAGTAAGAAAAAGTAAATAACCTTGTATATTAAAATTTTATTTACTTAGTGCACAAAAGTTGTTATATATTATTTTTTTTATATCATAAAATAATTTTTCACAAAGTATTTCATTATTAAAGTGTTAAGTTTTAAGTTGGATGTGTGATACTCTATCAATTATGTGCTAGATAAACTTTGAATAATAAAAATTGTTTTAATCTTGACCAAATTTACTTGAATTTCAATCTTAATTCTCCAACTAAGTATAATGGTATTTAAAAAGTTAATATAAAAAAACAAGAACATTACTAAAATATTATATAGCAAGTTAATTTGAATAAAAAATTAGATTTACTAATAAAAATTGAATACTACAAACTTGCAACTATAAATATATATATATAAAGAGAAAACCTACTGTGCATACTAATGTATTGGAGCTTCAATGCATACTAATTCAGATCGTTGGATTTGCTTCAAGATCCGTGCAGATCTAAGTCGCTGAATTAAAAATTAAGATGCGCCTTCTCCTTATTCTACTCCGCTCCCTTCTCTATCTACTGAATCGTTCTTCAGAAATCCTTTTCCCTTTCTCGCCGGAAATTGAAAACCTAATCTCTTTCGCCTTTCTATCTTCCGACTCCAACTCCTCTTCGTCTCCGACAAATGAAAATCTCTCTCTCCCTGATTCCGACTACTCTCTCCGACTCCCAGTCAGTCACGCCTCTCTCCCAACCAGTCGTGCCTATGTCTTGCCCCTCTCTCTCTGATTCACATCATCTCCTAGTCGCCCCACTGTCGCCTCTCTGTTGAATCGCTTTCTCTCTGCCGACTAACCCTAGAAAATTGAAGCTTCCTCTCTGCCGACAAAACCTAGCTACTCGAAGCTTCTAGGTAATTCTCTCCTTCTCTCAATGAAATAATTTTGCAACTTCATTTCGACATCTATGTTTTGTAATTACATGAATTTGCAAGTTGCAATTTCATTTCGACATCTCCTTCCAGGAGTAGAGGACTAAATGATGCACCAAAAGTTTATCCCTTTTGACTTTTAACAGGGTACGGGCTTCCTCTGATTTAATGTAAAGATAGTATTTAGAAACTAAAACAAATGACGTTATACCTTTATTCATCTCTTAGAGGTTTCATTAATAGAGATGTGCAGCATTGTCAGGTCTTACTGGCAAAAGGTGTCAGTTTGGAGTTGGATAGTAATTTCTATGTGGGATCCTAAGCTCTTACCCCCCCCCTCCCTCTCCGGTTTAGATGTATAAGTATATATATATTTTTTTAGGTTTCTGGTTATCTAACCCAGTAAGGGTCAGTGTCTTTTTTTTTCTGTTTTTTACCAGTAGTTGGTTTAAGCCTTTTTTTCTTAGGTTTTTTCTCTGTTAGCTTTTTAGGGGGGCTTTAATTATTACTTTATTAGTCAGTACAGAATAACTTAAGAATGTGTTTTATTTTTTTCTCCAGTAATTGGTTTATGAATAATACTCATACTTTTAGTAATTGCTGTGTGTGATTATCAATTTCGCTAGTATAGAAATTAAGCATGATATGTGTAGAAATTAAGCATAGAAATTGAAATTAAGCATAATAATACTCATACTTCGCCAGTATAGAAATTAAGCATGATATGTGTGATTATCAATTCCAATTAAGATTGTCAATTAAGATTTTTAAGATTTCTACTGTACTAATCATTAATATTATTTCTTTCTTGTTTGCCTTAGAAAAAAGAAGATAAAAGGAAGGGGAAGAAAATGACTCATGGAGATGACAGCAGTGAGTCCTATGGATAAGATTTCAGTGGAGAAGAAGCTGATAGTGGTGCGGATTTAATTGGAGTAGAAGATGATACGGATGATAGTGATTGAAAAATCTTTTGGGGTGATTTTGTAAAAAGTTGATAGTATTGCATTTTGTAAAAATTTGACGCATAACAAAAGTTGTATGCAATCAGTGTTTTTTGTAAAAAGTTGTCTAAGTGTCTGACAATGATGTGTAAGCTCAAATTATGGTTGCATATCAAATATTATCTTTTGTTGAAAGTATGTAAAAGTTGTATGCAAAAGTTGTCTATTTAACTTGCATGAATTCATGCCTTGTGTATTCCATGCCTTTATGAAAAAATTTTGAGCATAAATTTGATGTCTAACGAGTGTTGTATAAAAAAACAATTGACTAGCTGTATAAATTGTTTGTACAACCGGTACAGAGATAACTAAAAAAACGCATCTTTAATTGTACCATTTATTGACTAGTTTCTGGAGTACCATTTCCTTTGCGTTTAATTTTTGAAGTGTCATTTCGTTTGCATTTGTACCATTTATTGACTAATTGTACCATTTTCTTTGCATTTGTACCATTTATTGACTACTAGTACCAGTTCCTTTGCATGTCCAAATACTGAAATGAGATAGCAAGATAGTAATTACTATTCAATTTAGCATTTATTCATTTAGCATTCACAGTACAGAAACAACTACTTTCGAACAAATTGCATCCATTAGAACATACAGAAAATACAAACGACAAGAAGAACACTAAAACAAGTAAACTAATTACTATTATAATGAGAATTTTTTTTTCCTTCCGTTCATGAGCGTTCTTCTCCTTTTTGAGTTCATTTAACCGACAGATAAGTTCATTAATTACTTCCTTAGCTTGGTCTTCAACGCGTGCATCGTACCACCTAAAAAAAATTACAACCGCTTGATGTCAGCAAAAATTAAAAATACAAAATCATTAGTTCTATGAAATTCTACAAGAGATGAAGGTTGGTTAGAAACATATAAACTAAACATGGTCTCAACTTATGCCAGCAGTTTGTATGTTCAATTAGAATAGACTTTAGCAGTACCATGCTTAGACATATACGGATAATGAGAAGTATTGAGCTGCAAATTTCAACCATACAGAGACTTTTTTGCTATCTACACAACCCTAACTTTTTTTTTACTTTGCAGTACCATAACTAAACCTTCAATTTACTCTACTAGACTGCTAATCTAGTAGACCCAGGCCATTTCTTTCAGGTAAAAAGGAAATTAACCAATTATCTAAGAGAATTCCTTCTATTCTACTAAACCTCCCTTCAAGGGCACATCTCAGATTAGAGGACTTCTCTCAATGAACGTATAGCCGTATAGGGACTCTTTATAATATCAACCACTAAACTTCAAGGAAGAGGAAATCACAAAGTTGAAAATAATATGAATTCACTCTCATACACAGCCAATTAAAGAAAAAATGAAGCCCGTAACTCAAAACCATACATCAAATGAGTAGTAAGTTCATCATCAACAACAAAAATGTGCCCATGTAAATCTAGGGTTTTGGTTCTAGATTAACCTCATTGCAAATTCATTTAATTGAGAGAAGGAGAGGGTTACCTGAAAGCTTCGACTATTCAGCGATTCGGCGATATCGCTATTCAACAAGCGATTCAGTGATTCGTCAGAGAGGTGAGAGAGAGGAGCGAGTTCAGAGAGCGATTCGTTAGCGATTCGTCAGCGGTTCGTCAGCGATTCGTCAGAGAGGTCAGAGAGTGGCGCGATTCGTCAACGATTTGTCGAGAGAGGTGAGAGAGGGAGGAGTGAGTTCTAGGTTTTCATTTTTCGTGAGAGAGAAAGGAACGAAGAGGGGAACCAAACCATAGTCGACAGACGAGCGGAGCAAAATAAGGAGAAAGGTACAACTTAATCTTTTAAATCCAGCGATTTGATCTGCACGAATTTTGAAGGAGATCCAACGTTCTGAATTAGTATGTATTGAAGCTTCAATACATTAGTATGCACAATAGGTTTTCTCTATATATAAATATATATATATATATATATATATATATATATATATATATATATATATATAGGATGGCTAATGTGCCATAGATGGCACAGAGGGTCCCGTGCCATAGAGTCGTTTTTCGAGATCCAAAATTCAAATGCTCAATTCGAACCGTTCAAGTTATTCACCATATTAAAATACACTTGGAGACCAAATTTTATATTTTTTTCGAATTTTTCTGCTATTTATTATGATATTTTTAAAAAACGTTATAATTGGAGTATTTCAGACCCTCCAATTTGAACATATCAAAATAAATAGCAAAAAAATTTTAAAAAATATAAAATTTGGTCTTCAATGGTATTTCAATATGGTGATCAATTTGAACGGTTTGGATTAACTGATTGAATTTCGGATCTTCAAAAAATGACTCAAAAAAGATGTCTATGGCATTGTCATCTATGACACTTTAGTCCACCTCTATATATATAAATATATATATATAGATTGACTATTATCCTTTAGATTTTCTATTCAGTTTCTGGTCTTCGGGTAACTTTATGATTCGTGCATGGATGTAAATAGATGGCATAGATGGAGGCGCTGAGAAGAGGGAATGAGTAAAATTTTTTCGTTTCCGATTCGAATTTCCGTTAATACTCCGTCCCTTGTTATTTCCTCCTTGTGTCTCTCTGTTGTTAATTTCTCTCTCCGTATCAAAAGAAATCGCCCATCTCATCTCACGCGGCTCTCCAGAAAACCTCGAAGTTGCTCTCCTCAGCTCAGGAATCGAACCGGATTAGGAAGCATAAATCCTAAATCGAAGTCGCTCATGAGACTCTATTGCTTCAGGAACCTCGAAGTTGCTCCCCTCAGCTCACAAACCTTGAATCGAACCAGATTAGGAACTCATGCTCTCTTGCTCAGGAATCTAAATCGACCATTTGCCTCTGGTAGACCAAGCAAGAACCTCTATGGAGTTTCTGACATGTCTCTATTGCTTAGATTATTGCTAAGATTATTGAAATCTTCATTTCTATTTCAGTGTATGCGATAAAAAAAAAATGAAATTTTAATGCTCGTACCATTTGTTACCAGTGTGTTGTGTATGGGAATAATTGGTTCGGATGATTTCTAGTATTTTTTTTTCTTACAACTAATAGAACAAAGTTGGAACACAATTGTTTTGTCTCTTGTAATTGTAATTAACAACGTAGAGATAGCAAGAGTTGCTTATGGGATGTCACTGGTACACAATTAGGTGTGTATTACAATATTAGTTTAGATTGATTGTAATGAAGAGCAAAGAGATAGCAAGTATTAAACCAGATAAGTACTAGAGAATATGTATTTTACTATTAATCATGTATACCCTATTTTGAGTGAATATGCGATTCGACAACTTGTTTTAAACCCCACATACACATTCCGATTTGTCATCATGCAATTTAGTTTGACATCTCTCTTTATATTTAGGGAAATCATTCTGATAGGGTTACAATTAAATTGAAAACAGATCTGAATTAGTTTTACATAACTTGAACATTTAGTAAAAAAAAAAAAAATCATGGAGAGTATATGAATTTACCGATCAAAGCTCGATGCAAAATGTCAGTACTAGTTTAATCTAAGTCAAACGAATAATTTAAGCAAAAAAATTAAAGACCACCTCCTCTCAGCGCAAAAATGGAAACCATACAATCTAATCTGTGCACGACTCCTGAAGCGATCGGATGGCTAAAAAGTGAATAGGATAATGCCTCTATCATATCCAAAGAACATTAGCCATTCTCTCTATATATAGACTTATTAAAATTTGATTTTTATAAAATACTATCTACGACAATCTAGCTATTTCATTGTTTAAGTAACTAATTTCCTAAAAGTATAGGTCTGAACTTTGATTTTCGAATGAACTGGATCGTTGGATCAAAGTATTTAAATACAAATAAATCTAAATTATTAATTCTTTGTTTTCATCCATGAGAATTCAAAACATAATTTAATTTCTCTCTCTCTCTTTCTCCATTTTGATTTCTCTCTCTCTCTCCATTTTGAGTCCCATCTGACCCCTTCTTGTTAACAAAAAAAAGCCTTTATTTTGATCTTATGCCTCTTGTCATATCTAGACTTTGGATAACTCTTTAGAGCATCATTCTTATCCATCTGCATTAACTTGAACAACGTGGCATCTTAGATCTA
This sequence comes from Rhynchospora pubera, assembly GCA_028095005.1. Classification (NCBI taxonomy): domain Eukaryota; kingdom Viridiplantae; phylum Streptophyta; class Magnoliopsida; order Poales; family Cyperaceae; genus Rhynchospora; species Rhynchospora pubera. The sequence goes on from JAMFTS010000090.1 coordinate 70,269, forward strand.
GGCCACCGTGATCAATCTCAGCAGTCGAATCTTATTTCTCCAGTCTATAAATAACTCCAACAGTTCTTTCTGTTCCTCAAAATTGAATCTGTTTGGTAAGAGACAAAGTGTGAAGGTGCTAATAAACAAAAAATGCAGTGACTAGAAAATTAGTTCTTGATCTAGTGACAAAAAGCAATGTACATTGAGTGAAAGATCACATATTCGAAATTCGGACGGAGGATATTTAGTGACTTAGACCCCCAATTTATAGGAGGAATCGTCTGTTTGTTTTGCTATCCGAGGTATTTCCTCCATATTTCTCATATTTCATGCCTCTCTTCAATCCGTATAGTATAACTTTAATGAAATATTTCTGATATGCCCCTTTTCATTTACTTGTACGATAAGGACGAAATCGGATCAGATAGTGGTCAAACCTTATTGTATCCATATTTTTTTTTCCGAATTTTAATACGAATATTGATATCAAATACATATACGGTTTCAGATGTTAAGTGGATACGAATACTGTTTGGATATTGTCGGATACAAAAAGAACAAGCATATTTTATTGGATATGGATCACATTTTGTTATATGATTTATAAATTATAATTATCATAATCATTATATTTGATCGTATAATATTATATTACATTACTATATGATATGTTAATTACAATTCCCATAATCGTTATTAATCATTATATTGTATTGTGTGATATTTTACTATGTAATTATATATAGATTATAATTATCACAATCATAATGTTATTTTATACAAGAGTTTAGCTACGGTGAGTCGCGATCAAAACTCCTAGATCTAGATCAAAATGACCGATCCAAACCGTCCAATATGATCTCCCTATTAAAATCTCCGTGCAAATCAAATTTTTTATTTTTTCGAAACTTTTAAGTATTTTTTTCGGATTTTTAAAAACTGGTGTTTTTGAATGGTTCAGAACCAATTAGATTAACGATTTTCTAAAATTTCAAAAAAATACTTAAAAATTTTGAAAAAATAAAAAATTCTGTCTACATGGAGATTTCAATAGGGAGATCATATTGGACGGTTTGGATCGGTCATTTTGATCTAGATCTAGGAGTTTTGGTCGCGACTCACTGGAGGGTCCGTGAGTCGCGACTCACCGTAGCTAAACTCTTTATACAATTATATTCTATTATATATATTAATTATAGTTATCATAATCATTAATAATTATATACAAGTTAAGTAACAAAAATCATTATTCATAATATGTGATACAGTGATGCCTTTAAAAATTTGTGTTCGAAGTTTACAACAAAAATGAAATAAAAAGACATGCGAAGGAAAGAAAAATAAATAATAGAAGTTAGATTTAGCCCAATTTTATTTCTAATTAATAAATGTCCCTCCCGCACGTAAGTTTCATCCTCCCCGTTTACTATTTTTCTTTCCAATTTCTCTCCGTGGCGCACGAAGATCTAATATTTTATTTGAAAATCGAATCACCGCTCCACTGCCCAATAAACGAATCGTGTATGTTTCGTTTATGTTTGCAATGAATGTGGTGATACAGTTGAGCAGATGCAGCACCATGATCCTCATCGCTACGCTAGCCTTCCACCTTGATGCAAATTCGGACGTTCATTTTGTAATAATTTCAGATACAGATTTTTATTCCTATCCATATCCAATTTTTTTAAAAATCTGTATCCGCATCCGTATTTATTCAAATACAGATATTAACATCCAAATATGTAATTTTTCGAATTCAGATACGGATTAGAGCGAATTTTATTCTACCTGTTTTCATCCCTATCCTACGAAACCCCTGTACCAATCCCTTGCTTGAACTATTGAGCTATTTATATTCCTTTACAATTTTATGACCAATTTCTTATTCGAAGCTTCGTTTTGGTCTAGACTCTAGACGGCTTCCATGCCACCTCTGTCCCTTTCTTTTGTTTCCTTAATAAATAATATCCAACTTTTTGATAATCCAAAAAAAATTATTTTATGTGATTATTGAAACAAAATATGTAGCATGACTTAAAACTACTAAGCAGAGTCCATCAAAATAGCATATCTGACATTTATAATTTTTTGAGAAGAGATATATTCATCTAAAAAAGCAATACAACTAAACTTCAAAACAACAATTCACTCGTGGAATCTTTTCATAACTCATAAGACTAACAATCCATGTTTTCACCTTTTGTATGACACGTATGCAATTAAACAAAAAAAAAATCAAAGCAACAAATTCCCTTTTTTTTTGTCACAAATCCGATATTAAATTCTGTTTTGCATTAGTAACATGTGTTATAGGCGCCAATCAATACAAAAAGATCGGTTTTGTCCAAACAAACAAGCATGAAGATGGTAGTTGCAAATTTAAAATCGCATGAGCTGCAAACTATTTATATGTGTTTTATTGAGTTTTATATTTTGGGGAAAAAAATATTTCACTATCATTATTCTATCAAGTTCGTTTGAATTCACATAACTTCTAAATTTGTAAAAGCAGATACTAAAGGCGTCAATAGCTCATCTTAGAAATTGGTGGGAACTAAAACTTAATTAAGATAACACAACTACTGGCAATATTACAGTGTTGCTTTTGCAACTTTACGGCTCTTCCCATTCTATGTCATTCCGGTGATTAGAGACAGCTCCACAGAGGATTTAGTGTCCTTATCATCTGCAAACATGATGGGATCTAACAAGTGTTTGTACAATTGTACTCATCTCACTAAACTCCTTCGTCAACTGTTTTGTTATCTTTTATTTCCAACAATCCAGATAAAATATTCATTACACAAAACGTGTGACAACATTACACATCCCTGAATTAGGCCTCTCTTTGGTTCAAAGGGAATTGCAAACCTTACAAATGTAGTACATGATCATAAATAAGCTATTGGAACTCTTTGAGAAAACTCACTTAATGCAAGACCAGAGAGAAGTATTCTCACTCAATCTAATAAATATTTGAAGATATGTTAAATTTATAATAAAAATAACATTATTAGGGTCTTGCTTTTTGAATATTTGAAGCTTAATTAAAACTACGATCCGATGCAATGTGGCACCTTAATCTTACGAGACTAATATGGTGGTGAAAAATTGGGGAAAAAAAATTGAGAGCATGTAGTTGAGTATTCAAGTATTTTGCATTCTGTAATATTAATTAAGTTCAATCAATTTATTTTATTATTATTATTTGAAAGTTAGTTCAATCTATCAGCAGTTATTTAATAATTGTTTCTACTTCTTGGCAAATTTTGCACAAATCGGACATGAAGCATGGACTTGAGATCCCAATTTTTGAATCATTATTGATGTGTATACAAGACAAATTCGTTAATAATACGCATATGATTTTTATTTCTTATAACTACTTTTTGTCGTTCATAGATGAGGGAACAATCAAACAAACATAACTTTTAGATTTCAATAATCATTTCTTAAAAAAAAAATATACGAAAGTCGCCACTGTATTTGGATTTCTTAACGAATGGCAACTTTTGGAGAAACAGACACCATAGATTCTTACCAGGTCGTGCATACTTTCCACCTGTTACATAAGTAAATACGTTTGCTCGGAGTTGTTTATTTTATTATATGCGCAACAGCGCAAGGTACAACCATGAATACCATGAAGTTCCAGTTCCAGTGTTATTCTACAACGGCATAGACAATGGCATCAGTAAATTATACACCATAGAGATACCATGAGTATCATCCATATAAGATGTACCATAAATTTGTTTTCTAGATTAATAATCCTTGTTCTACATAGAGAATTTGCAAGTATGCAACTATTACACTGACAAATCAGCAATGACGTTGTGTGCATGAAGTGGAAATAGTACAAGGCTCCTGTTTCTGTATATCACATCCAGCCAGGCGAGCAAATTCAATTTAATTTTTCTTCTCTATTTGAATCAACAAAAAATCATTACCAAAATCCATAAGAGAAAAAAAAAATGTGAAACAAAAATCAAACAGTATACACCTCAACTGAACAATTTCCTTCATATTTCATGATCATTGAAGCGTTCATTCACTAGGAATGTCAATTTTTCTAAGAAAACCATTACTGCCATCAGCACTTGCTTCCTCCTCTGCATCAACATTTCTTTTAGAACCCAGAATTGCCTCAATAGCTGCTTTACTGGCGGCAGCTGCAGCTGCCTCTTTGGCTGCCAACTCAGCCCGCCTCCTTTGTCTCTCTTCTTTCTCAAGCGCCTTGGCTCTTTCCTTCTCCTCTGCTTCCCGAGCTGCTGCCTCGGCCTTCTCTCTTTCTACCTCTTTGTATAATATCTCCATTTCCTCTTCTCTACCTCCTTTTGTAAGCTCTCCTACCAGAAGCTCCTTTATTTCATCCCTGAAAATTATTCTATCATCCAAAAGCATCTGCTTTGCTATTTTTATACCATCTTGTAGGTTCCCAACTTTGAGATATCCCTTCAGAAGCAACTCAAAGCATGCTGTACTTGGCTTGACACTGTTCCCAAGCATTTTATCGAACACCTCCTGTGCAATATTTAATTCACCAGAATTCACTAGCCCACTCATAACCACCAGATGTGCAATCAAACCCGGTTTTAATCCCGATTTCACCATCTTTTTGAAATAATCGAAAGCATCAATAGCCCTATTAACTGCAAAACAACCCTTCATGAGCAACACATAAGTAGACTCATCAGGGTCAACATTTTTTGAAAGCATCTCTTCAAACACAGCCTCTGCCGTGGCAACTAACTGGTTCCTTCCCAAATGCTCAATCAATTTATTGTAAGATTTTACACCAGGGCTGACATTCTTCTTTTCCATCTTACCAAAAATGGTGACCGCCTTACCGAACTCACCAGCAAAGCAATATGCATCAACCATAAAATCCAAACTATTGCCATTGAGTGCAATTCGCACCGGCGGGTCATGATCACTCTCCATCCTCTCGAATAGTTTATCAGCCTCATCCAACTTCCCATTCCTACCAAGCGCATCTAAAGCCGAGTTATAACTGTCAACCCCAAATTTAACCCCCGAGCCATCTCCCATAACATTGTTGTAGAAATCCATAGCCTCTTTCTCCATGCCTGACAAGAAATAACCTTTCATCAAATTCCCACAAACCACACCATAAGACACTTTGGCATCCTCATCACCAAGCTTCTCTTTGAGCTCCTCAAACAAAGCAACAACCGCATCACCATTACCGGCCTTTGCAAAACCGCCCATCAAAATGTTGTAAACTTTACAATCAGGCCCGACAAAGCCCTTCGCAAGCATCTCATCTTTAAGCTTTACCGCATCTGTAAGCCTCTGGTTCTCCACGAGACCCTGAATGACAACCCGGTAACTACTCGGCGCAGGGGTAACAACAGAATCATCCTTCTCAAGCAACCTCAGCTGCTCCAAAGCCGTGTCGAGTCGGCCGAGACTGACATAACACTGCAAAAGAAGGTTGTGGGTTGTGACAGAAGGGGGCATACCAGACTGAATAGAGAAGCGGTGGAGGGAGAGGAAGTCAGAGTGGTGGCGAGAAAGGAGGAGAGAACGGAGAGTGGCATTGACGGTGTGAACAGAAGGTGGTAAATTGGAATAGAACGAATGGCGTAGGAGAAGGGAGGCCTCAGTGAGGTCGCCGGAGTAAAGGAGCTGGAGGATGTTGTTGTGGAGAGAGAGTAGGGAAGCGGAGAGGGAGGAAGGTGGTGGAGGGAGTGGTGGATTGAGGCGGCGCCGGAGGTGGCGCGCGGCGGAGGCGGCGGAGGCGGTGGCATGCGAGCAAGAGAAGAGCTTGGTGAGGTGTTTGGAGAGAGACATGGTGAGATGGGATGAGACTCCAGAAGGAAATTTTGAGGTTTTGGGTTTATTGTACCTATCGGGTTATTGGGCTTCTATATCTGTAGTTTTCGGATTCTCTGTTTGTACTTTTTATTGCGCTGAAAAGGCCTTTTAAATAATTCATAGTTGTGGATTTTGGGCTTAAATGGGCCAAAGGTTCTATTCCTGCGCTTTTGCTTTTAGTCTGGTAAGGGCCGCAAAATTGTTTACGTAAAAGCTATACTCTCTACGTTAACCACCTCAACAAAACGGTAATCGACCAATTACCTCAAGGGAAAATAAATCAACAAAACTTAAAATAATGATAAAATGGCAAAAGAAAAATAAAGGCAGAAAAGCCTAGTATGACGAAGCATAAATTTTCTAGTTAGGCTATTTTCTTTGCGGTAGGAAGCCATGAGCAGAATTACTAATGATTCAACAAGTTAACAATAGTTTTATCCCGAAAAGATTAGATTCTAGTAGCAGTTTGCTCCTTGGGTGTATTATTGTTGATAGATAATTTCCGCATAAAACCGAGTATGTTATTTGAACATTTCCAAAAATATATATACGCAACAAGACCGGCAGGTCCAATCCTAAAAGCCGTCTGATACGTCCAGATTTGGCAGAGATCAACAATAGTATGGAGAGAGAGATTGAGAGGTGAATTCGTAAATCTTTATTGATCACAGTGTTACAATAGTCTGTTTCAGTGATCAACCCCCCCTCCTATACAATGGTCTACCCCTTCTATTTATAGGCTTCAAGTAGAAGATTCTCTTGCTGATGTCACTCATCAGCCATTAGGCCACTTGACCCGTCTGGTCTACTCGAGTTCACCTTAGACAGGAGTGACGAAAGTTTTTTGTTCCTCATTCATCATCCGAGAAGACTCGATTTATTTTCCCGAACTATTCTGGGGTCATAGACCCTCGTCTCGTGAGTTAAGCCTGTTGGGCCGAACCCTATCATAAGCCCTTGAACTTGTGATGAGAGCTTAATCGGAAGTTGAAACTAGTTCTCGGTTCCACGAATCTGGGGCAATGACTCTTGGTTCATAAGCGAAGGTATGAATCTTTGACTCCCTTCGGTCGGGGAAAAGAGATATTATGAGCCCTTGAGGCCAAAGACTTACAAACTCGGATTATGAGTGAAAAAACGCTTAATCCACTAGGAGGGAAAAATTCTTAGATTAAGCCCTTGTGTTTGGACTCAAGGGATTACGAACCGAGCCCTTGAGTCCCGAATATGGACATTTCGGGCGAGATAGCGACTTGAAGGAGCCCTTGAGTCCCGAACATTGACATTTCGGGCAGGAGAGCGACTTGAAGGAGCCCTTGAGTCCCGAACATTGACATCTCGGGCAGGAGAGCGACTTGAAGGAGCCCTTGAGTCCCGAACATTGACATTTCGGGCCAAAGAGCGACTTGAAGGAGCCCTTAAGTCCCGAACGTGGACATTTCGGGCGAAAAAGTGACTTCAAGGAGCCCTTGAGTCCCGAACATTGACATCTCGGGCAGGAGAGCGATTTGAAGGAGCCCTTGAGTCCCGAAAGTTGACATTTCGGGCCACAGAGCGACTTGAAGGAGCCTTTGAGTCCCGAACATTGACATTTCGGGCCAAAGAGGGACTTGAAGGAGCCCTTGAGTCCCGAACATGGACATTTCGGGCGAAAAAGCGACTTCAAGGAGCCCTTGAGTCCCGAACATTGACATCTCAGACAGGAGAGCGACTTGAAGGAGCCCTTGAGTCCCGAAAGTTGACATTTCGGGCCAAAGAGCGACTTGAAGGAGCCCTTGAGTCTCGAACATGGACATTTCGGACGAGAAATCGACTTCAAGGAGCCCTTGAATCCCGAACATGGACAGTTCGGGCGAGAAAGCGACTTGAAGGAGCCCTTGAGTCCCGAACATTGACATTTCGGGCCAAAGAGGGACTTGAAGGAGCCCTTGAGTCCCGAACATGGACATTTCGGGCGAAAAAGCGACTTGAAGGAGCCCTTGAGTCCCGAAAGTTGACATTTCGGGCCAAAGAGCGACTTGAAGGAGCCCTTGAGTCCCGAACATTGATATCCGTGAGGCGCTTACTCTGAATAAAACACATTTACTCTGAGGCACCGCCACTAAGAGGTTCACAATCACATGGTAACATCGACGAGACGCGTTGACTCCGAAGCATTGTCTCTAGGAGGTTCGCAACTGATTCTTTGCGGTGTAGTCCTCTACGAGATGCGCTTGAACCCTTGGCGAGATAGCGAGCCCCTGAACTCCTAAGTCCCTCGTGGACTGAGGAGCCCTTGAGTCCCTAAGTCCCTCGTGGACTAATGAAAGACGATTTATAATCACAACTTTCATACACGAAATACGTTTACTCCGAGATTGGTTCTCAAAGAGGGTCACGACTTACTTCTTTTGTTTGATGCGCTTACTCCGAGATCAACTCTCGAGGAGGGTCACGACTTATTTCTTTTGATTTTTATGCGCTTACTCCGAGAATTCTCTCGAGGAGGGTCACGACTTTTCTTTTTCAATGCGCTTACTCCGAGAATTCTTTCGAGGAGGGTCGCGACTTTTTTTTTTTTTATGCGTTTACTCCGAGATGATCTCGAGGAGGGTCCCGACTTTTTTTTTTCAATGCGCTTACTCCGAGAATTCTCTCGAGGAGGGTCACGACTTTCCTTTTTCAATGCGCTTACTCCGAGAATTCTCCCGAGGAGGGTCGCAACTTTCTTTTTTTTTATGCGCTTACTCCGAGATGATCTCGAGGAGGGTCACGACTTTTTTTTTTGTGGTGTAGTCTCTTGACCTTCATACACACTACAGTGTCAAATGGTATCATGCAGCTTCCTTGGCTGACGGTGACCCAGATCTAAACCTTGACGATCTCGTCGTCGATTTCGATTATGTGCGCTGCAAACTTCAACTCCAATTGTAGACTTCCCTGACAATACGAGTCCTGACATTGGAATCGCCTACGAGCACCACCTTGAGGAGGTAATCGTTGTGTTGGCAGTGAACAACGATATCTCACTGGTCTCAGGGCATAAGACGGCGAGCTGCGTAGTTGAGTATGCTCCAAGTGAGTGGCGGCGGTCTCGCGATAGTAAGGAAGGCAAAGGAGATGTTTAGGCGGAATGAAGAAAGTTGTGGCCGACCCGAGATTCACGGTGACAGTGACTGTGCCGTGAGATCGCCTGGATGCCTCCACTGATCGAATTAGATGTTGCGAGACCGTTGTCTTGAGATTGAGCTGAGGGTATGACGACGAGTATTGTGCTGATTGAGAATTGATCGACGAATTAGGATAATCCAAGATTGACAAAGGTAGATCGCCATGGGTGGATGAAGATGATAAGACAGATCTGAGTAATGGATCGGAAAAAAGGAGATCTGATGCTTTGTTTTATATCTCAACAAAAGATCGACATAAATTGAAAAAGGGGATCTGGAATTATGCTCTCAAATCTCGCTCACGAACGGATTTTGAATTGTTGAAAGTGATGAACGAAGGAAACTGTGTCTTCTCCGACCACCACCCTCGTTTTATTTTTCAGGTGGGCGCCAGTTGATACGTCTAGATTTGGCAGAGATCAACAATAGTATGGAGAGAGAGATTGAGAGGTGAATTCGTAAATCTTTATTGATCACAGTGTTACAATAGTCTGTTTCAGTAATCAACCCCCCCTATACAATGGTCTACCCGTTCTATTTATCGGCTTCAAGTAGAAGATTCTCTTGCTGATGTCACCCATCAGCCATTAGACCACTTGACCCGTCTGGTCTACCCGAGTTCACCTTAGACAGGAGTGACGAAAGTTTTTTGTTCCTCATTCATCATCCGAGAAGACTCGATTTATTTTTCCGAACTATTCTGGGGTCATAGACCCTCGTCTCGTGAGTTAGGCCTGTTGGGCCGAAGCCTATCACCGTCCTTGTCAAACGCAATGGGCACTATGGAGAAGAAGAGAATAGAAAGAGAAATCTCAACCCCACTTGAGAAGCATATCCCACTACCAAGCAAAAACAAATGCACGCCTAAAAATAAAACAAATCCATACATTTTAAAGAAAATGAGATAACATTGCTAGCAACATCACTTTCACCATCAGCATCCATTTTCAACACACAACCCCTTTTTTCAAAATTTTGTCAAACATAATGTGTGAAAATTATGGACACAAAGGCCATTTCTGATTAGCCCTAACACATTCCACTAGCCCACAAAAAGTAAATTTAGACCCCACCACCAAGTGTATGGCTAGTGCACTACAGCCCCAAAAGCCATCACACCCAAAAAATAAGGGAAGCCTGAGAAAGAAATAAATAAATAAAGGCTTTTATAGTAAAATTAAGCTACCTTTATCTCTCTTATCTTCAATTCACTCATAGAGCAGTAGAAACCAGAAAAAAGATGTAAGAACACGAGTAGACCCCTTTTGGGCACTTCTATCCCCATTTGCAATCAAATACATCTTTGACAAAAGAAAACCAAAAAGCTACAAAAGATAGAGAAAGAGAGAGAAAAGGTGACATCATACAGCATTCTTACACGTTGAGATCTTTGAGGTCTCCTCCTACTACATGTTAGATGGTGAAATGCACAATTCCACTTTTGCTCTTCAACTTCTCACTTTCATGCAATTCTTCATTGCAACTTCATTCCTTTCATAGTAGTGTCCCTCAAGTTCTTTAACAGGACGATTGAATTGCACACTAAGTATGCGAGTCAAAAAGTACCGAAAGTTGAATTGCCCCAGAACAAAAAATGTAAATCCTAGTGATTAAGGGTTATTATATATATATATATTGTATATATCTATGGAACTATGAAGGGGTGTTGGGCTCTGGTTTTACGCCTGGTTGGTGCGGGTCAGGTGCATGATGGTGCTGCGTATCATAAATGGCCATCGCAAGAGAGATTGGCATCATGCATAATGCCTTTGACTGAAGAAATTGCATTGCAGCTCCGATATCTTCCTCCATAAGCTTGGCAACCTGTCTCTCTGTTCCATCAGTCGCCCACTTCTCCCAAATCTGCTGGTGGGCCCCACTTCCACTTTCGCTTGCCTCCCCCTGCTGAATTCAGCATCAGATAGAGATGATTAGTCATCACAAAGGTCTGTAACAGTATACTACCACTAGTTGACTTCCTCTTCAGAATTAAAGAAAGAATCATTTACTGGTAGGTATTAGTATTACTATTAGTACCATGCTGAAAACAACCACTTATGAACAAGGTCCAGTACTAACCACTTGCAATAAATATGATTCTTATGACGTTTTTGAAGTTGTTAATTCAATTATAAAAATTGAAAACGGCTAACAAGATTATACTTTAGTTCTAGCATACATGCTGTGACAAAAAAGCAATGATAGAAGGGTTCTATTATAAGAAGAATAAAAAATTTCAACAGAGAATAAGCCAAAAACTGAAATGACAAAGGAATAAAAAAGTTATCATCACCACCCCTTGTGGGTTGGTTAACTATTCAAGTCAGAATGAAGGGGAATGGCTAAGTCAGACAACTGAAAAATAAATAATGAATATTTAAATGAAACAGTTATGAAATAAATGGAGTTCCACAAATCCCTGAAAAAGACAATAATATCCAATTTTAACAATAGAAAATGGAAAAAAAAAATTGGATATCTGTTTGGTTTCTTGAGGGTGCATAAGAAAGCTGCTGAAAAGAAAAGTGATGTTTGAATTCGACAGTATTTGTGGTGCAGAAGATGTGTCAGAGAATCAAATTTTAATGTTTCAATGACTCAAGTGTAGGGGATTGAAAATAATTTATGTAGAAAAAAAGTAAGAGAGCAAAATTCTGACTTGCCAATCATAGACAAAATGACTACAGTTTGATTGAGAAAACATCATAAAGCATTATGATTTCTATTTTCTAAGATATCTGCACTTCTGCAGACTAGAGCAAATTATGGTCTGAATTAGGAGTTTCCACAACTCCAAAAAAGTAGAGAATGAATATTATTACGTTCTCAAGTCTCAACAGCACCTAATTGGATAACAAGAATCAGAAAATTGGGTTATTTTAGCACTTTCTCAAGAAATTACAAAGAA
>JAMFTS010005186.1:0-28591 GCA_028095005.1 Rhynchospora pubera
CTTTTGGCTAAGATCAAGTGTAGTATATGCAAACCACATAAGCAACCATCATATGTGGCTGCCGTTTTACCTTTTTTGCTGTTGTCTTACTTTTTTTTTTTTTTCCCTTTCTGCTTGACATACCACTATCTAGCCTTGAAAAAACATATATGCAATGACGTAGTCTCTGCCTCCCCGGCGAGTTCTCAGTAAATCCTTGCTTTATTAATATTATTTTTTATTTGAAGACTGAAAGGCCGAAAGTCATTTGGTCCAGAGATTCCTTGTAGACATCTCTGTATTCTAGGATGTGTTTGGTTGGAGTGGAAATAGGAAATAGAAATGGAGAAAAATCTATTCTTTGTTTCTTATTCAAATTTTTTTATTTTGTTAGAATATGAATAAGGGCCGGAATAAGTCTAAATTCTCTGGGCACCGTTTGGATGAAGGAAGAAGGAAGAAGAAAGAAGGAAGAAATTTATTATAAACAATCCAAACTCTTCACAAAATTACACACTTCCCAATACTTCTTCCCACTTCTTCTTTTCTTCCCTTCTTCCCACACCTATCCAAACAGAGCCTGGGTGTACTTGGATGAGCATGGGATAAGGAATAAGAATAAGAAATTTCGGTATGCGTGCTTATCCAAATTCCTTATTCTTATACCATGATTTTGTTAGTATAGGAATAAGAATCCAAATTTCTTATTCTTGTGTTGTTTGGGTTGCACAATAATAAAAATAAGTACGCATACCGAAATTTTTTATTTAGTTGTTTGATTTTTTATCGGAATAAAGAATAAGAGACTTATTTCTTATTCTCACTCCAACCAAATACACCCCTAGTGTGCTGCCGATGCGGGAGGGAAAAATGTAAACGGGTATAAACTCACTGGTGCTCATTACAATCAACAGCTATAAATTGACGCACGATTCCGAGTGCTCACTAGTCACTGCTCGACTTGGCGCACCAGTTGTTATTATCTTCGATATTCAGTGCTTCATTTGTGACTTTTGTGTTAAAGCCGTAAATTCCTATTCTTACTTCTCTGCTACGTATAAAAATATGTATCCAAAGATTAAAATAATTAAACGAAGGTTGTAAATAAATGTTTTCTCAATGTATTATTAACCATTGTTTATGTAAATCAATGGTTAGATATTAACAATGAATATAAGTTTCTTGGCTCTTTACTTTTAAGGTACTGTTTGGATGAAGGAAGAAGAAAGAAATTTATTATAAACAATCCAAACTCTTCACAAATTTACACACTTCCCAATATTTTTTCCATTCTTCCTTTCTTCCCACACCTATCCAAACGGAGCCAATAGAAAGAAGTTTGTCACTGTATCAGCAGTGCACAACATAATTTTTTGCACTGTGTTTGATAAGAGAGCACAACATATATAAATAACTTTATTAAAATAATTTTTTCTCATTTTGAAAATAGAGCACATGCATAACATTTTCTCACATCTAATTTACCCTTCAATTAGATGGGTACGTTTGCTATTTAGTTAAAAACTTTTTACAAACCTTCACGCTTGACGCTTCTAATTTCATGTCAAAAACTGCGCGCACCAGACTAAATTTCATTTTCATGTTATAAAAATTGTTGATTTTGCATGTAAGCCCATCTGATTTGTTAAAAATTCATAATTTCTATAAACGAGATTATTGCGTATTTCAAAATAAGGTAATCATTAGGTTAAAATATTGTTTAGTTCTAGCAAGTATAAATCCAACGTTCAATTTATTTCGTAACAACTTTAATGGTTTAATTTTTCTTCAATTTTAAAATAAAAACATGAATTTCTCGGTGTGTTTTTTTTTTTCAAATGCAACAAAAATTCTTCGAGTCAAACAATTGTCTATGATCCTCACATTGGAATTTATTAGAAAAATGAAATTGTATAATTTTCAAATTTTTTTATCATTTTTTTAGTTTAAGAAAATAATATGATCGAAGAATTATGAATCGTTTAATAAGAATAAATTAAAAAAATAAAAAATAAAGAACTGAAAATTGCATTCCTTTAAGATTAGAATAAGCACATGCATTGTGCCCGATCTCGAAGTTAATTATCAAGATGCATGACTTTTATATTCCATATAATCTGAGATTAAAAAAAAATTTCATATAATCTAGTCACGATACTTTTTTGAGGCTCTAGTCACGATACTTTAATTGGATTAAAAGACCCAATTACATTATCTAACATTTTTTTTTTACTATTTAACTAAAATAACTTCATTAGTTAAAAAAAATAATAAATTCAACTTAATTACTTAGGGGCCATTTGGATCGCTTAGGAATAGGAGGATTTTCTATTCTTAGGCATAAAGTATTGGGAAGTGTGTAATTTTGCGAAGAGTTTGGATTTGTTTATAATAAATTTATGCCTAGAAATAAAATTTTTTTCCTATTTTCATATGATCCAAATAGCCCTTAGATATTTCATATTTTTCATTTGATGGTCAAACGTGTACACCTCTTTCAAGAACTAAACCACGTGTCCTTTAGTATCGGTACCAATATAATTTTCGGCCTGTAAAACATGAATGTATAATCTTTGAAATTAAATTACAATTCAAGTACTGCATCAATTTTACCTCCGCATAGTCTAATTAATTCCTTTTCTATCAATTCTCTCTGGAAAAAAAAAAAAACTTTTGCCTTCTTAAATTAACTACAAATGCAACGACAACATTTGTTTTTTGTGTTTTTACTTTATTCTGGTCACTCAAAATGATGGCTAGCTCATAACCTCTCTCTTGACGATAATATGATTGTCTGTGTGTGACCTTAAGTCGGTAATGAATGGTAGCTTTGTAGATTTCCATCGGATACTTAAGACGCAAGATATACATGCACAATAAAAAAGTTGATCAATCATCAATGTCATTTTCCTGATATTGACCTCTGTGTGACTGTGTCGTCTTTTCACCCGGTCACCAGACTCATTGTGAACTAAGACTCCGTTTGGATGGGTTGAGAATAAAATAGGAAGAAGAAAGAAGGAAAGAAATTTATTGGGAAGGGGTAAATTTATTGGGAAGTGTGTAACTTTTGTGAAGAGTTTGGATGGTTAGAAATAAATTTATTGGTAAAAAGTGGTTATTCCTTATTCCTTATTCCGGAAAGAAAGCCATCCAAACGGAGCCTAAAGTAAATACAAAATTTAAAGGTGAATTAAGGCATAGGAAAATTACTGAAAACGAAAACTGCACCTACAATTAATATATTAATTACAATGTTATCAAAATCGAACGAGAAACGACTTGGTAACATTTTGGATAAAAAATTAGATCAATCAGTTCAACTTTGTTAAAGATAGAAACGTAATTTTTTTTTTAAACTAGTTCCTGATATACACGTATTGCTTTGTGACTAGTCTTTAATTTACTGCTTTTGTAACTTTAAATTTCCATTATAAACTTTTCTCTTTCATTAATAACAACTGTTAGCTTGGCATTGCTAAACAGCCCTACAAAAATACAAATTAAATTTCCACGTACATAATTTGGTTACATAGCCAATTTAATTAAAATAGTTTAGCACTGAACCAGCTGTACATAATCACTTAAAAAAAAATCGGAACTTATGTTTATTTTCTATTTTTCATTAGTTCCTCCAAAAATTAAATATTACTACGTCCAAGATAGAGGACTTAATAAAATACCATGCTTGTAGGAAATTTTATAACATTTGTTTGTAACCTTCCAATACCTCCATTGTACTTCCATATCAGAAATTTTAATTGATGATTTTTAAAATATTAAACCAAAAACATAAAATAAAAGAAATAGAGATATGACCAAAAAACTTATGTCTACTTAAGAAAATGCATTTTATTATTTTTAATTATTGGTTTCAGCATTGTAAAAATAATTTCTCGCCGAGAACTTTTTAATGTCAATTTTCAAATTCATATCCCCATCAACTAAAAATTGAAATGTCATAATTCTCACTTAAGGTTGTAGTTTGTTATCAAATTCCTCGAGAGGAACACGAAGAAAAAATTTTAGTCAATCCGATTTTGTTTCTTTCTAATTTGTCAGATTTTTTGTTGCTAAAATTGAGAGGTTTAAAAGCTTAATTAATTATATTATTGTCAAAATCGATTATAATTTGTTGTCATCAGAAAAAAAAAAAAAGAAACGATGTGATTAATTTGGATTAACCATTGGAACATGAAAACCGAATTTACCAAAATTATAATCCAAATCTTCATTTTATTCAAGAAGCACGGCATCAGTAACATGTGATTCTTTTTTTATTTGTTTGTACTAAATATTCCAAAACACAAATTTGGTCAAGTCATT
The DNA here is from genome assembly GCA_028095005.1 of Rhynchospora pubera. NCBI lineage: Eukaryota > Viridiplantae > Streptophyta > Magnoliopsida > Poales > Cyperaceae > Rhynchospora > Rhynchospora pubera. Next base: position 4,306 of record JAMFTS010005186.1, read on the forward strand.
TTACTACTAATAGCTAATAAACAATGCAAATATGTTTAGTCAATAAAAATCGGTTTTGGTCAAGTGCTTTATTTCTGAATAACATCATTACTTGAATTTATAGCTTCCTTTTTACCGAGTACCAAATATTTTCTCAATATTTTTCTTGAACCTCTCATAACAAAATATGTTTGATCCACGGGAATTGCTCAGGACACTCAATAGTTACTCATTCACTCCAAAACTAACAAAAATACCCTTATTAGATAGTGATAGTCCGAGAAAACTAAGATGAGAAAGAAGAGGGTATTTTGGTCATTATTTAGAAAAAAGTGGAGTGCTTGAGTAATTAAGGCGTGACCTGAGCAATTCCCCTTATCCACCCCTAGATATTTTAAGTTGTTTATCAAACCAAAGAATAATTTTCAAGCGGATGCTATGATTCCATGATATATATTAAAGACCCGCATAAGATAAAAAAGGACTTGGAACCATTAATTGATAGCAACTGTCTGAAGCTGCAAATCAGTACTCTCTGTACGCTAGTGCCATGTTGCCATTACCATATCGTGTGGTTCCCCCAATTGGCGAAAACATAATTATACTCAGAGAAGGGAGATAACTCAAAAGCCTCATCCTTCCTAATCAGTGTGCTTTCACGCCAGAAAGGGAGATAACTGAAAACATAATTATACTCAGAGAAGTCATGCACTCATTTGCCAAGAAATCATATAAGCAGCATAGTTTTGCCTTCAAGTGCGATCTGTCCAAAGCTTTTGATCGAATGGAGTGGGAGTATGTGTTTCTCACCTTAGCTTCCCATGGGTTCCCTGCTGATTTTGTGTACTGGATGAAGGCTTGTGCTTAACATCGGCAAGATTTTCAATTCTGCTTAATGGTAAAGCTGATGGTTTTATCACCCCCACTCGAGGTTTGAGGCAAGGATGTGCTTTGTCCCCCTACCTCTTCATCTTAGCAATGGATGTGCTTACACGTATGCTGGATAAAGCAAGAGAACAAGGGCTCATAACTGGGGTTAAATTGGCTCAGTGTGCACCTTCTTTAACTTCCATCATGTTTGCTGATGACCTGATCATCTTCGGTCAGGCATCTGTCCAGGAGGTCACACAAATCCAGCACATTTTGCAGTTATTTTGTCATTGCTCGGGACAACAAATTGGTCATGAGAAATTCAGAATTTGGTTCTCAGCCAACACCCCCATAGATGTGAGACAATGCATCTCTACTATGCTCAATGCTCAGCCAGGCACAGATTTACCTAGGGGTTCCTGTGGTTGCCTCCAAACCCACTCATTTTACAAAATTGGTAAACAAGGTACAAACAAAGCTAACCTCCTGGTCCTCAAAGATGTTGTCACAAGCGGGTAAAGTTGCCTTGATTAAGTCTGTTATAGAGCCCATGGTGCTATATGGAGTTGCTGGTGGGCGCTTACCTCAAACCGTTGTTGATAATCTAAATCAGAAGATTAGAGCTTTCTTTTGGGAAAGTAATGGCAAGAACAGGATGCACCTGGTGAACTGGGCCACTGTCACAAAACCAAAGCTGGAAGGAGGTTTGGGGCTCAGAGATATTTCTGTCATTAATAAAGCAGCGGTCATGAAGGTGCTCTGGAAATTGGCATCAAGAGAATATGAAAATCAGCCATGGGTCCAGGTTTTAAAGGCTAAGTACCTCTCTAAGAAAACCTTATGGATGGCCACGAGAAGTGCTTCATGCACAAAACTATGGAGTGCTATTATGGAAATGAGAGAGATGCTCAAAGATAATGTCATATGACAAGTAGGTAGAGGTGATAAATGTCATGTTTTTGGTGACCCCTGGAATGACTTTTGGATGCAATTTGTACCAAAAAATAGGAGACAAAGAGATTTGCTGCTACAAGAGGTCATTGATCAAAACTCCAGCTCATGGTGCACGCAACAGCTCATCGAGTGCTTGGGATTTTATGGAGCTAAAAAGTGGAGCCTTTTCCTTCAAAGCTGCTGTCAAATTGCTCTCAGTTGAAAACCCCCTCCTAACTCAACATAGCAAGCGGATCCTGAAAGCAATTTGGCATTCTAACTGGCTAATGCCTAGGGTCAGGTTCTTTCTTTGGAAGGTATTTCACAATTCAGTGTATTTTGCTGTTATGACCTTGATCCATAGTTTATCTTTTCCTGATGCAACCTCCCATGCCATTTTGGTAAGCAAAGCTTTGTTGAACACTCTTATGTCCCTGAGGCCCAAACCCCCCTCTTCAATTGGTTTGCATACTTTATCCCATGAGATTAATGATAAGTACCTTTCTTTATCATGCTTTCCCCAAAGAAATTTTCTCATTAATTTCTGAACTTCATCAACTGTTGTACTATAGAGCATTGTTGTCATCATATAATAGATTGGGAGGGAATAATATACTGATTTTAACAGAATAATTCTTCCAGCCAGTGATAAAGAGTTTAGTTTCCATCCTGCAAGCCTCTTCCACATTTTATCAAGTATATCCCTGTGGGCTAGGTATTGTGGTGATCTTTTGGCAGAGAGATGAATTCCTAGATATTTTTCTTCTTCATCTGCATGTTTTATCTGTAATTTATTAAGAATTTGCTCCCTAAGTTGATTTTCACAGGCCTTGCTGAACCATATTTTTTATTTGCTTGGATTTACACTGAGGCCTGATATTTTTTCAAATTTGGTCATTACTTGTTGAACACATTGAATCTCCATCATGTTTGCTTGCCCTAAAATTATAAGGTCATCTGCAAATAAGATGTTTGATAGCACAGGTGCAGTGTTTGCCAATTTGATTCCCGTATATAAACCTTGTTGGATGGCTTTATTAAAAAGTTTAGTAAGGACATCCATTGAGATAATAAACAGGAAAGGTGATAATGGACATCCTTGTCTCAGACCTCTCTGTGGAAGGAAGAAGCCATCCCTATGACCATTTATTGATAAGGTTATGGTACCCTTGCTAATACAGTTCATGATGAGGGTGATAAGGTTATGTGGGAGATTTATTGTTTCCATTGCAACTTGCAAAAAATTCCATCTAACTCTATCAAAAGCTTTACTGATGTCTGCTTTTAACATAAAAGCTTTTGAAGAGAAGTCTTGTAAATTAAACGAATGTAAAACTTCCCTCACCAGTATTATGTTATCCATAGTTCCTCTTCCTTTTATGAAAGCAGATTGACAATTGCTGATCAAAGATGGAATAAATGGTTTTAATCTTTCAGCAATAATTTTCATCATCAATCTATAAAGGGTATTTCCTAAAGTAATAGGTCTAAAATCTTTCGGAGTCTTCGGGTCATCAACCTTTGGAATAAGCACCACTATTGATTTTAAGAATTGGTTTGGAATTTCACCTGAGCTAAAGGCCTTCTGTATAACAGTCACAACTTCTTTTTTCAAAAAAGCCCAGTTTAAAGCTCAGAGATGATCTAAAAAATGATGTCATGTGGAAAATTGGAGATGGGAATGACATTAGAGCAATTAGCTCTCCTTGGTTTGTAGGGTGGCAACGGGTTTCTACTAGAACACATGGAAATCACTCTCTAAAAGTTAGTCACCTAATAAGTGAAGGAGGTCAATCTTGGTGTTATTCAAAGCTTCAGCAGGTTTTCGGCGATGACATGATGCAGTACATCATTCATACTGTCAAAATATATAATGGTGAAAAAGATGAACTTTTATGGTTACCAGCAAAATCGGGAAAATTTAGCACCAAGGAGGCCTACAGAAAAATGATTCAGCAGATAGTTGGAGAGCCCACAAATCATATGAATAATTCAAACGTATGGGGGAAAATATGGAAAATCAAAGGACTTGCACCAAGAGTCATTACTTTTATTTGGAGAGCTATCCATAATGGCTTACCAACTGCTTCTAGATTGAATAAAGTCTTCCCCAACATATCTCCTGTATGTTTCAGATGTGGAAATCAAATTGAGGATATTGTTCATATGCTTTTCTCATGCCCATCCTCAAGGGTTGTATGGTTTGCCTCCTCTCTAGGCTTTAGAACTGAAAATGCTGTACTAGACTTTACTCACATAATTAACCACATGTTAGCTCTCAAAGATCAACATAAGGTACAGCTTTTCTTTAATCTCATATGGCAAATTTGGAAAGCCAGGTGTGATTTATTTTTCAAGGCCATACCCTTTAACCCTTGCCAGATCATCAATAAAGCGGTTGCCGCAAACTTTTCTTCATTTGATAAATTACAACAAAAACCACAAATGAAGCAATGCATATCTACTTATTATTTACCCTCTTCTGCTGCGATGGTTATGGTTGATGGCTCTTGGGATACAAAAGGAAATGTGGGCACGGCAGCAGTATTTTTCAAACCTGGAGGATTTTCTGCTCAAAAATTATGCACGCTGATGTAGCTACAGATGCTTTCACTGCCGAGACAATGGCACTTCTAAATGCTATTAAACATTCTTGCACAATCTTTCCCCACTATGAGGAAGTTCACTTCTTTACTGATTCAAAAATTCTTGTTAAAATTTTGAACTCTTTCAATTTGCAGGAATGCCCTTCCTGGCATGCAAAATCATTTTTGCAACAATGCTTTACCTTTATCTTTCACTTGCAGGGCATCAAAATCAGATATGCAGGCAGAGAACATATAAGCTTATCTCATGACTTGGCCAATTATGCAAGAAAAAATAGAATTTCTCAACTCTCAGATGATGGCCGACAGTGTGTTGCTCCGGAAGCGTTCAAATGGACTGCCTGATTATGTCTTTCTTTTCCCACTTTTGCTGTATTATATTGGGAATTATTATTTACTTAGAATGGTTGCTTTTCAGAGTTTGAGCTCCCTCCATGCTCGAACTTTTACTTTTTCTGTTTAGTTTGTGTATTGTTATTAGTACTACGATGCTTATGTCTCAACTTGCTTATGAATGAACCCTGTATCTGAACTTACTGTTATCAATGCAAAAGCCTACGGGTTTACTTCTCAAAAAAAAAAATTTCACAATTCAGTGCCTACCTTGGGTACATATGCACTCAAAATGAATCGGGTACCGGGCCCTTGCCAGCTATGTGGAATTGAGGTTGATAGTGGCATACATGCTCTATTCAAATGTCCTGCTGCTAGAGGTTTCTGGCTAGCATCACAGCTGGGGCTCCATATGATGCCTTGCCTGATGATCCCTCACTCTTTTTGCATGGAATTATAATCACTATACAACCTGGGATGTTTCCTTCTTTTGCGAATCATTTGTGGGCACTATGGAAACACAGGTGTAATGTTGTACATGGGAGAAATGCATTCAATGTGGCAGCGGGAATTAACATAGCAAGTAGGTATGACTCTCTGACAAAACTTGCTGGTAATTTTACTTCTCAACCTTCTTTGCAGCAAGGAATGTCCAAGGGCTCAGCAATGAACATCAATGAGGGTATACACTGCTGGATAGATGGTTCGTATGATGCAAATGGTGAAGGGGGATGGGCTTTTGTGTTGCTGGATCAGGGTTCCGTTTGCTAGTATGGGTTTGACTGTGGCAGCATTTTCTCACCCTTTCATGGAAAATTAAATGCCTTTCGGTTGGCAATCAAGCACTTGCAACATCAGGGAATCCAGAAATGTACCATCCACACGGACTGCCAACTTCTTACCAGTCTTCTTAATGGAGATAATCTCTTTGACGCAGTACCTTGGCAATGCTTTACTGAGACACAAGAAACGGTTCAGGCTTTCAAGTTCAGCAGTTACTCTTGTGTCTTTAATCCTAGAGAACAGAATGTAATGGCACACAATTTAGCTAATTTCGCTAGGCTTTTTAGAGTTACAGATGTGCAACAAATCAGAACTTGTAATATCTTGTAACTTCCTTTTCTGATTAATGATACCTACGGATTTTAAAGCCAAAAAAAAAAAATTGGCGAATATATATGTTGCATCTGATGATATGAATCTTCTACAACCATCCAGCGGTTCAGCTTTTCCCAACTTTACAAACAATAAGACACTACAGACTAATAAAATGTATAGCGGGTAAAAATATCATTATCAAGGGTGAGAACTGAGAAGGTTCAGCTGCATCGCAGTATGTTTATTGAAAGGCCGCACTCGACACTCAAAATTTTTTTTTTGCCGGTGTGGTACTTTGTCACCAGACCGGCAAAAAAAAAAAAAGGCCGCACCATATCGTTATAGAAAATATCTTTACCGTATATCAGGGTGTATAAAATGTAATCCCATCGTAGCATTGTCTGATCAATTGCAGATTTAAAACCAGATTATTGGCTTAGTCTGAATTAATCATTGATTTATTCGATAAAAAATATTTAGATACGGATTTTAAAAAGAGTCAACTAAAGTCTAAATTCAATCTGATCGCTGCATTGTTCTTGTAGAAAATTTGTGTACATTAATAGCAGTATTAATTATCGACCCTCACAAAAAAAAATAGCAGTATAATAATATGCATAATCTTGTGCAATTTTTTCGTAAACTTGCTTTGTCATTTTTAGCAAGAGTATTTTAATTTTAGTATTGATTTTTTAATTATAATTTATTGTCACATGTATTTTATTTATTGATAAAGTTTCAAGGAAATTTGTCATAAATATCAAACTCAGCTTCAAAAAAATCAATATTCGGATATTTTTATTTGATAGATACAGAAAAAGATTATATAACCTGACTATAATGATCCGAATTGACCGACTTAAATGAAACATGACCAATTTAATGCATTACATCCCTATGGCACAGTGACTGACCCACGGCTATTACTTAAACCAATAATGCAGTGACACATGTCCCCTCGGCCCCTCCGCCGAAATCGATGCATCATCAGCTGTTCAATCTGATGATGATGGTGATGGAACCTCTCTGATCAAGCACAAGCTTTCGTTCCTTTTTCTGTTTTGTTTTTTATGCAGACAACCGTACGGCGTTGGACTTTTATTGCACTCGGACACGGTTCAGTTTGGTTGCTCATTTTTTTTCCATCAAACGCATGGGGAAGTACGAAAAGCCCATCCATAACTGAGATCCATGGCTTTTCTAAAAATATATATATGGGGCCGTTTGGATGTTGCAGGAATTTGGAAAATTTGCAATTTTAGGTATAAATTTATTGGGAAGTGTGTAATTTTGTGAAGAGTTTGGATTGTTTATAATAAATTTGGCATATGAAATTCCGGGAATTTGCAATTTCTTCTTATTCCAACCCCATCCAAACGGCCCCCTATATTATTTTCTAAAATCCTTAACTGAGATCCGGTGAAATACTTCTTTTATATCAAATGAACATATCTCTACATAATAATTTTATAAGTTTCACTGTTGATCGTGGTTTAGATGATTTTTTTTTTGAAAGATTATTTATTCAGAATGACATAGGTCACGTGTGATATACACATTATTCTTCCCCAATAAAATAATAGAAATTAAACTTGGATTTTTTTTTTTTAAACGACAGAATCACCGGTTATATCTATGTTGGATTCCTCCATTCATTAGTATGAGAAATTTTATGCTTATTAAATCTGATCTTGCATCAATTTATTATCCTAAGAGCTTATTACAGGATTTGGTCAGCGATAATCAAAGTCTCAATAGATTCTCTTTTCAACTCCAATCAAGTAATCAACATATCTCTATCTATAAAATGGTAAATATTTAATGCCTTGAAAATTGAGTTCCTATCGTCTAAGGTAAATTAATTCTTGATGAATGAGTGGCCGCAAGATTCAGATCGATTGATATTACACGGGCAAACGTTTTTATTTTGATAAATAAATATTCTTAAAATTAATGAACGGTTTTGATTCTGTCGAGGCGTCTAGCTATTTGATGGATAGTTGGAAAGATATGGTAACAATTTTAAATCAGAACTGATAAATATTATTTCTAGATTCTATCATTCCATCATTCTATGAGAAAACGCATTTTATTTTTAGAATGTGATTAATTAATCCAGCGCTCATCTCATCATCCTCATTAATGTAATTAATTAAGCGCCAGTTCATTCTCTTTCCTATTTTACCCTCCTTCTCTCCACCTTATTTTTTTTGAGAGATGCTTTGGGCAACATGATTTTTACTTGGAGCAACGTTATTTTTCTCTAAATGTCTAAATTACCCTTACTATCAATATTGCAAATTCGTTGAGCCTCGACTAAACCGGCTACACCTAGCATGTCCTCTCCTCCCCTCCACTTGACTAAATGAAAGAACAGAGGAACGAGAAGGAGAAGAGGCGATCTATTCTGCAGCGAGGCACTCAATGAGAAGCCCAAACTCACGTACTGAACAACCTACCACTTATACTGGGATTTATATTTTCTATTTTATGTTTATTTTCATCTAGTGTTTAATACACGTGAATTGTCTATCAGCTATATTGCTGAGGTGGCAGCAAATGGTGATTCTGAGTTAGACAAGCTGAGTGCCATGGAGAGAGGTATATGCTTGACACAGTCACACAGATGTTCTTTTTATAGCAGTATCAGTATAAATTTTTACTAGATTTTTTGTTTTTCGCTCTTTTCTATTAAAATTAACTTCTGCTAACTTTTGAACTCAAAGAGTAAATTAGTCAACTCTCTATGGATAAAGGAACTCTAAAAAGTACAATACTCTTTAGAAAAATAACTGTATATCACATTAACCTCATCATTTGTTGCACAGGCTGAAAATAACGGCGGTAAGATATAGAGGGAGGTAGAATACAATTATTTTTTGCGGAAACGTAAAAGACAAAATTACGGTTAAGGAAATAAAATAAAAGCACACTAGTGAAGAAATAATTTAGGTAACAAATCTTAATTGATACTAAGGGTAATTTAGATATTTAGAAAAAAATCACGTTGCCCAAAACACCTCCTTATTTTTTCCCTAGAACAATTAATATTTTTCAAAGAACATTTAGTAACATTAACTATAACAATTAGTTATTTTTCAAAAACAATTAATAACACTAACTAGAATAGTTAGTTATTTTTCCAGAACATTAGTAAAATTAACTAGAACATTTAGTAACATTAACTAAAATAAATATTTATTTAATTAGAACCGTTAGTATTTAGACTTAGAACAATTAAGAGAGAGGGTAGGGGCAACGGGTTAATGATAAAAAAAATATATATTGGGGACTAACGAAACAGAGAGGGAAATACGTTAATGGGGGACCATAGACATAAATGGGGACCAATATTTAGGAGGGGATGATGGGATAATGGGGTACCAAAGAGATAAATGGATTAATGTGTTTTCTAAAAAAGAAAAAATTAAACGCGTCAATAGGGGATGATAGGGATGATGAAAAGCAATTCCGATTTTAAATAAATTAATATTTTCAACCAAACCTAATATTGAAAACCTTGTCCTCCGAGATTATGGTTTAGTAATAATAAGAAAGATTTTAAATTTGAAATTACTTACAATCGTTCTCTCCTCAACGTCATCCCGACCCATCATCCCTGTGTGACACGTTTTTTTCCCTTATTTTCGGTATACACAACAGAATCCTTATTAATCCTTTTCATGTATGTCTTTAGTCCCCATCCAATACCTCCCATCTAGTGTTTACTCACCTTTCAGTGCTAATTATCTTATATTACGATACTATGTGTCCTATAAAATAATACTAATTATCCTCTAAAAATATTCATTTTTTTCTAGGAAAAATATTTAACCTGAGAAATACAAACTAATTATCTTGGAAAAAAAACTAATTGTATTGGAAAAAAAATTAATTATCCTAGTTCTTTAAAGTAGATGTCCTAGTTTTGTATACCTAGAAAAAAAAATTAATTGTCCTATTTTTTTTTAGGACAACAATTTTTTTTCCAAGATAGTTACTACTAATTTTCTAGTTGTTTTAATTTTGTAAGTTAATTATCCTGATTTTGTTATGGAAAAAAATGTTCGCCCTATAAGAAAAAAGTTAATTGTCCTAGAAAAAAAAATCTAATTATCGTGAGAAATGTTACTGATTGTCACGAAAAAAATTAATTGTTTTGAAAAAATGATAATTATTCTAGAAAAAATGAGGTGAGTAGAGAGAGGGAAACATAGATTTTAGAAATCCAGGGATGAAAGGATGAACGACAAAAAATTAAAAAGTAGCTATCACTTAATTAATCACATTCCAAAAATAAATCAGATTTTTTTTTTTCAAGAGATAATTTCTGGAGATCATCCATAGGACCCCGTTTTAAATTTCAGCAAAATCTAAATCGACGTTTTAATTTTTAAGGAATAAAAGGGTGTGCGCGTGCCTCAGGTTTGTTCCAACAGAAAGGAAAAAAAAAAAGTTAAAACTTAATCCGTATGACTCCGTTTTAAACTTAATCCGCATTATTTTTATTCGAAGATTTGCGACCCAAAAACTCACATACAGTGGATTTCTGATGTGGCGTCGACTCCGATTTGTGAATGTAACACATGATATATTGCTATTTAAATACAACCACCATGTGCATTACTTTATGAATACAGTAACCATGTGCATTGTTTAATTTGTTTTATACCTTTGCCCCTTTTTAGTCACTATTCAATTTGGCAATCTTGCCACAAACTACAAATTCTGCTTTCTCTGTGTTTTAAAAGTCGACGATGCAATTTTGCCTCGCCGGGAAGAGAGCCAAGAGGTGCGTATGGATGCATGATTGAACGAGAAATCCAGAATAGACTTGGAAACAGTTGTTTCATAAACAGTAAGCGAGAACAGCGAAAATTGAATTTGATTAAAAAAAATAGTTTAAGATGGTCTATTTAGAATAAAAAAGAAATAATAGGTTTTTTTTTCATCAGAGAAAAGAGGCGGAGTCATCCAACTTATTGCAAAAAAGAATAAATAAATGAAATAATGTTAATTTTTTATTTGTCAGTTTGTCAAAAAAAATTTTTTTATAAGAATTGATTCTCGTCAATTCTTTGTGTTGTTGGCTGCATTCTACATAGAATTAATATCTAAGCCACGAACATTCTGTTTCGTAAATCACCCACACAAAGGGTGCGTTTGGATCGTTGGAAGAAAGAAGAAGAAGAAGAAGGAAGAATAAGAAAAAAAATTATAAACAATTCAAATTCTTCACAAAGTTACACACTTCCCAATACTTCTTCCCACTTCTTCCCTTCTTCCCTTCTTCCCACACCTATCCAAACGCACCCAAAGGAACACATTTTTTTTCCCAACGGCATAAACTAAAATGTCTCTGTAGCAAAACACTTTGTTGGTTATCTACATCCATGAATGTGCAATATTTGCACATACGGATAATATGCAGCAATTCATCACTGTATTAAAATTAAATCAATACATTCATGTGAAAAATTTATTATATTTATATCAGTCGAATATAATTCTCTTGTAAAATATAATAGCAAAAATAATATATATATATATATATATAGATTGGCTAAAGTATACTCCAGCATATAGATAGCCCGTATGCTGGAGTCGTTTCTCACAATCTAAAATGGATACAGTCGATCCGAAGCTTTCAAATTGTTCTCCATATTGAAATCTCCTAGGAAACTAAAATTTACATTTTTTCGAATTTTTTTACTATATTATGCTATTTTAAAAAAATATTGTAAAGGAGTTGTAAAGGAGTATTTCTGGCCCTTCAATTTGAAAATAGCATAATATATAGCAAAAAAATTCGAAAAAATGTAAAATTTGGTCTTGAAGGATATTTTTACATGGAGAACAACTTGAACGGTTCGGATCGACTGTTTGAATTTTAAATTTCAGAAACAACTCTAGCATACAGGTTTAATCCGTATGCTGGAGTATACTTTAGCCAATCTCTCTCTCTCTCTCTCTCTATATATATATATATATATATATATATATATTTTGAAGATAAATTGGAGGTCTAAACCACCCAACTTATTTTTAAATTAAATGTCTATAAAAGACCCCCTCCCGTCGGATTTCGAACCTATGACGTTTCACTCAAAAAATTAAGGTGCATTATTATTTATCACTAGACCAAGAACTAGTTTTATATATAATGGAATTAAATCAGGATATATCCGATCATTAACTTGCAGCGTGCTGTCTTGTAGAATCACATCTGCTAACATGCAAGTTAATGATCGGATATATTTTTATTTTTATACTCTACATTTTTCAGCTTGCTGTCTTGTAGAATCACATCTGCTATCCTGAAAGTTAATTACCGGATATATACTGATTTAATTCCATTATGTATAAAACCGTGGAGTTTTTCAATTGGTGCATATTGCATAACTGCGTATCTATGTATGGTCCAATTATTACCGTTGACTGAATGCCGTCAACTTAAAAGCATGTTTACTCACTGCTTAATTACACTCTTAATTACCATATCGCCGGATGAAAACCGTAAATGAAATGAACTTCGGGATCCAGGTAACCGGCCTCAATAACAAATGGTGGACCTACCTAACGTCTCCAAATTGTACCCATAGTTTACATCAATAAACATAATTTTCATTTTTTTAACGATGAAAAGATAACATCATCGACATGCGAGGACGATCTTAGAAAAAGTTGGTGACGCCTCTTAAGAGCACCCATATGGTAGGTGCATCATAGAAGGCTAATTTAAAATATGGAAGAGCAATCGGGAATTTTAAATTTAAGATATTTTATATTCTTACATTTGTTGGAAATATATGATTATTATTTATTAATTTAAAGAGCTAATTTCAAAAAAAAAAAAAATTCGAGCGATTAATCAAGGACTACTTATTTAATTATTACTAGATCTAATATTGAACATAGCAGGTCGATCCATATTCATTAAATGGGGAATGTACGTTGTCCCCCCCATTTTTTTTTAATTGGAGAATGCATATATAAATATTAAATAATAATATTTAGTGCTTCGTTTGTATTTTTCTTGAGAAATTTCATATTCAAATCATAATATAAAAATATTACATTATTGACTCCATAATAAATTAATTGATAATATAATTTTTTATACGATCATTATATTGTTAACCTCTATCCAGAATTACCACTCTTGATATCTAATCAACAATTGATGACCTCGAACCGACAAGTCACTTATTAGTCATAATATAATTTGATTAAATAATGAATAAAATAGAAAATTAAAACCCGGTTATCTGACTCATCACGCACTCATCCGGTGTCCAGTTTGGTAACGAAAAATGATTCATTTTTGTATCCGTCTCCACCAGACTTCCCCAGGACCCCAACTAATACCGCCAACTCTTCTTTTTCTTTTCCCCCTCTCATCTAATTTTTCCATATAGACTTTCTCAACTCAACTATCTCACTCAAGTACTCAACTCAACTCAACTACACAACTCTTTTTACTGCCCTTCTTCTTCCCAAATCCGATTTTCTCTCCAATTCATACTGGAAGAAGTAATCTCCAATGGCTTCATCCTCCGGAGGATTATCACGTGCCGGGACGATGCGGCCTCCTCAACGGAGGCTGATTCGCACCCAGACAGCCGGTAATTTGGGTGAGTCGATATTTGATGACCTCAGTGAAGTCGTGCCTTCTACTCTTGTCGAGATTGCTCCGATTCTTCGTGTTGCGAATGAGGTCGAGGCCTCTAACCCGAGAGTTGCTTATCTCTGTGAGTTTTTCTTGTTGATTTTCTTTTAAATTTTAATCAAGTGTTTGACGTCATGCTAATAAGTTATTTAGGTTAGATTTAGTATAACTTTGTTTAATTGGGGGAAGTTGCGTTTTGGTTTGACTTTCGTTGAATCCTGTGCCGATCCATGTGTAAGTGAAAAAATACTAATTAAATCGCTAATCATTGTTTCGAAGAGAAAAAAATGGAGGAAATGACAGATTCTTGCTTGGCGCTGCTCTCATTTCTGATTAGGCATTTTTTCATTAGAGCTTGAAAAAAGATAGTTAGCCCAGTTCTTCTTTTGCTTTGTTCCTTGTGGTACTTGTTGTAGCGAGTCAAGAACCATGACTTTTGACCCGCACGACAAAAAGCCTAGTTGGGATGTTTTCCAATTTTATATGATATTGTCAAGATAGAGTTGCGAAGTGCTTGGTGTCTAGTGATTTGAGCGATACAAGGAACAAACGGAAAAAGTTAATGAGTTCTTTCGCACAAACTTTTAGGACCTTCCATATATATTTCATTATTTTCAATTTTCATCTTATTACAAAGTTTTTGCTATGTTTCTTTTTTTTTTTCCTTCCATTTTTTTACTGCCCGATGTATTTCCATTTCAGTCCTTGCTCTGCAACTATAATTGAATGAATGTGATGATTCAAGTGAACATATTTTATAATGAAATATAAATTCGAGTCTTTCAATTTTAAATATCCATGAGAAATTTTTCAAAAGAGTCTTCTTTCCACATTTTTCACTAAAAACATTGTTTTTAGTCACTGTACCCGATAGGAGTGACCATAATTGAAATTTTGAATGACTTATCACATAAATAATTTCGGCACTGTTCCTTCAAGAAAGACTTCTCAAATAAATTAGTTAGAAAACACTTTGTATGAATTTAATGCATTTCCTCTTTGTAATGTAATTTTCCTGCTCAGGACCACATATTGTAAGAAATGACTGGCATTATAAATTAAGTATTCATCTCCAAACAGAGCCAGTTTCTTTCTAAAGTTCCACGTCTGTTTCCCATTCAATGAAGCTTCTTTTCTGACCTTCCACAGTCCTTATTTTATCTTTCAGTATTTATCTATTTGTTTTGGCTTGACTCCTTGAGTGCTCGGGTATCTCGTCATTTTCAATTAATTGCTATCTTACCTCATCCATCCATTCATAAAAAGGGAAAACCGGAAAAGCCAAGTCGTGCATATCCATATATGTTTAGCATTTGCGTGAAAACTACATTGTTAATTTGGCACTGTAGATGAAAAGCTATAATATGATCTATTGATCTTCATTCTTTATAAAATGGGAAGCCGGAAAAGCCGAGGCGTACATTATTTAAATATCTTATTAATGGGGCTTGATATTCCGTGGAACTTGAGCTGAATTGATAAAAAAAGTATAATATGATCTTCATTCTTCATTTGAACTTCACCGTAAAATATATTTGGAAGCTGAATTAGTAGTTTTGTAATTAATTATTGTAGAATTGTTTCTCAAACATAAAAATTTATAATTAGTTAAAAATCATTTAAGCCCGTTAAATTGGGCATCATTGAATGATAATAAAAATTGAAGTCGCAATTTCACAACATTGTAACAATTTGGTATTATTACCTCAGCTTATTCTTGGGCTTAATGAATGAATAGGTCGGTTTTATGCATTTGAGAAGGCTCATAGATTGGACCCAACATCAAGCGGCCGTGGTGTCCGCCAATTTAAAACGGCACTACTTCAGCGCCTTGAAAGGGTATGTTACCCACTTTTACTCTCTCTATCTTATTTATTTATTTATTTATTATTATTCTTATTATTTTAACATCAGACGTGCATTTTATTTGTATTTTCAATCAACTCCATCTTTTATGTGCCTACTGGCTTTAATAATAATAATAATAAAACTCCATCTTTTATGCACACTGGACCGTTTGGATGGTATGAGAATAAGGAAAAATAATTTCTTTTTTAGGAATAGTTTCTTCCTAGACATCAAAACAAGTTAGGAATAAGGAGAAATTTTTTTTTTTTTAGTAATATCTTCTTTCTAGGAATAGCTTCTTTCAAGTTTCAACAATTATATATACATAATTTCAACGAAATTAGCTAAATACTAATAGCTAAATGAAATTTTGTGTGCTCTTTAATTATTACTTTATTTAATATTAAAATAATAATTTTTAATAATTTATTTAAATTAATATTAATTTGCTTATTCCTAACTCACTATCAAATGGCCCCACTAGGAGGAAATTGGTCCATGGGAAGTTTTTTTTTTCTAAGTCACCCAACTTATTTTTAAATTAAATGTCTATGAACTGGGTTTCGTACCTGCGACTTTTCACTCAAGGAGTCGAGGTGCATTGCTATTTGACACTAGACCAAGAGTCGGTTTTTTTGTCCATTGGGAAGTTAGTTGCTCCTATAAAGATTACTTATTTTCCCCCTTCTGAATTTCATTAAATTTGGGTGTATGTGTCAACCGCGAAAGAAATAACTAGTGTAGGTGAATGTAATTTCTTCCATAAAAAAAGGATATACATATATATACATTATACAGCCATACCTTTCTTTTGTTTTTAGTATAATAAAAATGCCCTTCAGAATTATTTATTCTCAACGTGATCCTGGAATTTGGTCAAAACAATTTTTGTTGTCTTGGACATTTTGTTAGTTAATATTAGGTATTAGCTTGGTGATGGAAAATTTAGAACTTCAGATCTAAAGTTTGTAACTTTACTCTTAATTTGCTTTAAGTCTAAAAGTTTTTCGCGGAATTTTTTGACATTGTAAATGTTACTATTTTTTTTCCTCCTCTATCTTAATGTAGTCTTGTATAGACTCTTCACCTACCGTTCTTTCTCATAAATGAAAAAGATACAGATACTATATATATATACAGTATGATGTGATACATTAATAAGATGTCTTGTGAAACGGATTTATTTCCTGATTTAGAATGTACAATCAGTCAATTTCAAATAATTAAATATGATCTTTATATCAAAGTTTTATGGAAAATAAATTTTTATCATATTAAAACTTTTTGATATTTTATCAGTTTAAGGAAAAAGTAATAATATTGAATAGTGTACCGTGGACATTCCTTTATGTACAGTGAAATGGGCACTCAAATAATTTCAAAATCGATTTACAAGTAATTTATATCATAATAATACTTTTAGCTAACTAGGTCGCTCATTCAAATGTTCTATTTCTATATTATAATTTTATTATATTTGATCATGACCTTTCAATATTGAGAAGGGTTCCAGTGTCCATGTTTTGGATGCCCCCAAATACATCAAATCCGTTGATCTTATTCGATATAACTAGCAATGCATTTTCATATAAGTTTTATAATTTTTAAAGTTTATTTGATACTTTATCAAGAGATTGAATATTGAACGAATCTAGTTAAATATGATAGATTAATTCTAATATGTTCATATTTTAGACTCTTGATCAAGTATCAAATAAACTTCAAAATTTATATAAAAATGCATCACTCATTATATCAAATAAGATCAACGATTTGAATTTGAAGTTTAAATTTATATTTCGAAAAAAATAATAAAAAATATGTTTTGAAGTATTTGGGGGTATCGTAGGCACTAGGACCCTCCTTTCAATATTATCATTCTTTTTTTCAGCGGATACCTTACTAAAAAGTTTCAAAGATAGTAAAAACTTTGAATATTTTCTAGAACATTTTAATATAACAATCACACTGTACACATTAGATCCGTTTAAACAATATAAAGTAAAATATTGACCCATTGCACGCACAAGAAGTCCTACACAATATGTCGCATCATATCCACACTCTTTATCCTAACTTATTTGTTGAATACCATTCGTAGGAGAACGACCCCACCTTAATGGGAAGGGTCCAAAAGAATGATGCAAGAGAAATGAAGAACTTTTACCAGCAGTACTACAAAAAATACATCCAAGCGCTTCAAACCGCTGGCGAAAAAGCTGACCGGTGGGTCCTTAATCTATGCATCAGTTGAATTTGAATAATTAAACTATCTTATCTCATCATTTTTGCATCACTTAAAGCTCAGTGGGTTATCAATATATGGGGTTTCTAATTAATTAATTAATTACATGTTACAAACATCAGTGTGCATTTGTGTTTCGATTAAGGCTCAGTCCGGACTATGTTCATGAATTTAATTGAGTTTACATCCACCCATTATTGTGAAATTAGCCATTGAAAGGCAAATTGTGTTACTCCCAGTCTCCCACTAGTGAAGTGAGAAGGATACACAGGTAGAGCCGTACACCACAACCAAAATGGTGCTGAAAATTGATGTTCTAATTTTTTTTTTTTTTTGTTATTGTTCTCTTTTTCATCAATTAATTATGTGTTATCGGTGCAGCCATCAACTAACCAAGGAATATCAAACAGCTAGTGTGCTTTTTGAGGTGTTAAAAGCCGTAAATCTTACACAAGCCGTTGAAGTTGACCAAGAGGTGAGGCATATTAATTAGATGTTATATGCTTAAAACTTTATTATATGAACTTAACGAATCTTTATTAAATTAACTTTTAGATATTGGATACAAAGAAAGAAATCGATAAGAAAACAGAGATCTATGCACCATACAATATTCTACCTCTTGATCCCGATAGTGCAAATCAGGCAATCATGCAATATCCAGAGGTTATTCTCCATCTTTACACTGCTATAACTGTCAATGGCATAATTTTTTGACAATTCCAAATTTATATCCAATTAATGTTAATTCTTTCTTTGTAACGATTATCAAGATTCAATCAGCTGTAAATGCGCTTCGTAATATGAGAGGTCTCCCATGGCCGAAGGATCATAAACCGAAGATTAATGAAGACATCCTTGATTGGCTTCAATCGATGTTTGGATTTCAGGTATCACATTTATATTCAATGGCATCGTCGAGTTCAGCACAGGTATAATGTATGTTCGATTGTTCATTATGGCATCTTTGAAATCTCATGCATCTTTTACCTTGCAGAAAGACAATGTTGCCAATCAAAGAGAGCATTTAATCTTGTTGCTTGCCAATGTACATATTCGCAATGTTAAAACGCCTGAACAACAATTTAAGGTTAATACCTTTTCTTTTTAATTTGTAGAGCTTAAATGCTCCTTAGTCTTTGCAAGTTACATATCCGTAACTTTTCTCTCTTTTGGAGGGTTTTTACAAGTTGGTTCCTTTGATTTTATTTATAGCTGGATGACCAAGCATTAACTATCGTGATGAAAAAGTTATTTAAGAATTACAAACAATGGTGCAAGTACTTAGGTCGCAAAAGCAGCCTTTGGTAAGCATCTTTGAGTACTCAATTATGTTGCTAATTAAGAATTTGTTTAAGATATGTTGGCTTACTTAATTGGTCATGCAGCATGCAATAAATAGGAATTTAAATTTTCGTTTTTAAATGTCAGGATGCCCACTATTCAGCAAGACGTACAGCAACGGAAATTGCTTTATATGGGGCTGTATCTTCTTATATGGGGTGAAGCTGCAAACTTGAGATTTATGCCAGAGTGTCTTTGCTACATTTATCATCATGTACATTTCTACATCATAGTCCATATCAGTAGATATTATATATTACTTTTTACAACAGATATAATTATTTTCATGTTTATTTTTGTATTTCATAGATGGCATTTGAACTCTATGGAATGCTTATTGGCACTGTTAGTGCTCTGACAGGAGAATCTGTAAAACCAGCCTATGGAGGTGATGAAGAAGCCTTCTTAAACAAAGTGGTGACACCAATTTATGAAGTTATAGCCAGAGTAAACTTTTCTCCCTTTTTCCGCATTTTCCAGATATTTATATATGATAAAATTTGTATAATTGACCTTAATTATGAATAACTCAGGAGGCCAAGAAGAGTAAAACAGAGAAGGCAAAGCATTCTCAATGGAGAAACTATGATGACTTGAATGAATATTTCTGGTATTCAAGTTTTTAAGAGACTGTCAATATTGTTTAATTTTTGTATACTATATTCAATAATGTGTTAATGTGTAGGTCTGTCGATTGTTTTCGACTGGGTTGGCTAATGCGAGCAGATTCAGATTTCTTTCAACAAAGAATAAAAGACACTGAAGACAATGGAGTAAGCTTTTTAATCATATTGGTCTTATGAAAATTTAAATAATTGATTCCTACAGAAATATCCAAGCTCATATGTACTAACACTATCAGTGTATAATATACTTTAATTTCATTCCCAACAGAAATATCCTGATTCTTTCTTTCAATTATTTGTACAATTGATTTTTCATTAAACTATAAGTTCTTCTTATGATGGTTCATCATGAAATGGAACAGCGAACTCAGTGTTTCTCACATTTCATTTCCAGAATGCTAACTTTTAATTTTATCAGGAGAGAAGACCAAGGAAAGATAGATGGCCAGGGAAAGTAAATTCGTGGAGATACGCTCATTCTGGCATATTTTTCGTAGTTTTGATAGAATGTGGACTTTTCTCATCTTAGCTCTGCAGGTAACATCCACTAAGAACCTTTTAGCTTGAATTGTTTGCATATATAGTAGATAAATATGATTTCAATTTTATTTGATACTTTGTCTTTGCTAGATAATGATAATTCTTTCTTGGAATGGAGGCTCCCTTGGTGACCTTTTTGATCCCACTGTTTTGAAGAAAATATTGAGCATATTCATTACTTCGGCAATATTGAATCTCGGACAATGTAAGACAAGTTAGCATCAGTACATATTGTATACAATCATGTCAAAATAGTCTCACTTCTCTACACACATTTCTTATCTGTTTAATTTAACCTCTGGTCAATGTAATCTTTGTTTTTCAAGGGCTGGTCATTCTTGGGAAAGTAGAATAGTCCAAAGTGAAAACAACTTGTAAATGTATGAAAATGCATCAAAGACGAGTAGTGAAAACTGAGAAATAAAATGTTATCCTCACATCTCAAAAAGGTAATGCTGGGCAACAAGACAGAGGAATAGAATAAGCAGATATGATGTTCACATTTTCGTTTCTACTAGTCCTACCTGCCTGAGTTTTTTTTGTTTCCTTTAGTTATATCTCCCTAATTTGCAAATACTAAACATTTTTTTGTTATCTTTCTTTGTAGCCATCCTACATTTGGTAATGAACTGGAAAGCGAGAAAGAGCATGACATATGCAGTTCAGCTCAGATATGTACTGAAGGTAGTAAGCGCTGCTGCTTGGGTGGTCATATTACCGGTTACCTATGCATACACATTGAACAATCCTACCGGATTTGCTAGAACAATAAAAGGCTGGTTTGGGAATGGTCAGAGCCATCCATCACTGTACATAGTCGCTGTGCTCATTTACCTATCTCCACATTTTCTCTCTGCCACTCTGTTCGCTATTCCTTACCTTAGAAGTACCCTTGAGAGCTCCAATATTAGCCTGATTATCTTCATGATGTGGTGGGCTCAGGTACTCTTTGTTATTTTTCAAGCTTTATTATCTGAAATCTGCTACATTTTACAACAATTGAGGTCGGTGCCGCTAGCACAATATACTACTTGTGCTGGAAGTCTTAGTTCAAACAAAAATTACAAATATTGATCTTTCTATCGACAATTCCTTTCCAAGCTTTTTTTTCTTTTAGGCAGCACAGAGTGCAGTAGCAACTTGCTAGTTGCTAGCACCTCAT
This sequence comes from Rhynchospora pubera, assembly GCA_028095005.1. NCBI lineage: Eukaryota > Viridiplantae > Streptophyta > Magnoliopsida > Poales > Cyperaceae > Rhynchospora > Rhynchospora pubera. The sequence goes on from JAMFTS010005186.1 coordinate 25,559, forward strand.
CCATAAAATAATAATAATAATAAAATACCCCAGCTAGGCCATGAAATTAAAATAAAAGGAAAGATTGTTGAAGAGTATAGTCTGGCTAGATGCTTATTATTTTCGGAATTGCTTAAGACCATCCTCTAGATTCTATCATCCTCCATCATCCCCAGTGTGAACACACATTTTTGGTCCCCATTATTTTGATAAATTTATTCGGAATTACTCTCCCTCACATTCTTTCTATTTTTGGTCCCACTGTTTCTCTTCTTCTCATCCTTTCCTATTATGGTCCCCACTATTTCTCTCTCTTCCATTTTTTCTATTTTTGGTCCCCACTGTTTTTCTTAATAGTTTATATATATATATATATAACTGTTGAAGTTATATATGTAAACTGTTGAAGTTAATATATATAACTATCGAAGTTATATGTGTAATTGTTGAAGTTATATATGTAGCTGTTGAAATTATATAAATAACAGTTACATATATAAGTTCAACATCTACATATATATAGCTTCAACAGTTATATATATTAACTTCAACGGTTACATATATTAACTTCAACTGTTACATATATTAACTTCAACAGGTACATATATAACATATTAACTTCATCAGTTACATATATAACTTCAACAGTACATATATAATTTCAACTGTTATATATATTAATTTCAACGGTTACATATATAACTTCAACAACCACATATATAATTTCAACAATTACGCATATAACTTCAACATTTATATATATTAACTTCAACAATTATATATATTAACTTCAGCAGTTACATATATAATATATTAACTTCAACTGTACATAGAGGATGTTCGTGGCGTGTAGTTTGATTTTCGAATTATGAAATTTTTGGCCAGAGAGTTAACTTCAACAGTTAGGATATTACCTTCAACATTTAATTATATTAACTTCAACAGTTATGAAGTGTGTAGGAGGGGAAGAGGGAGTGTGGGGGGACCGCGTACGTGAGAGGGATGAGGGGGGGAGGGGGGGCAGCGTACGTGAGAGATAGGAGGGGGACAGTGTACGCGGGAGGGGGAGGGATTAGTTCACGCGGATGCGGATGCCGTTTGACAGCCCTAGGTGGGTAACATTGCCATTTGACACGTCGGATTGGTTGGGGCCTTGGGTTGCACGGATGCACGCTTGAACAGACATGGGGAAACTCAAAAAAAAAAAAAAAAAAATCCTGTCTCCCCTCCAGACTCTGTACGCTTTTGTTTTGGTACCACTTGCTTCTACGTCCTCAGTTCCAGCATGGTGCTCTTGGCTTGTGTAGAGCCTCCATACGATGCACAGATAGCATCCCCTGTTTCTCTCTTCAGAGATATAAAGATGGTGGTGGCCAGTTTGCAAGGGAGAATTCCAGTTTGCCATGTTTATCTAATTATCTGTGCCTTTGTCAGGGTTGTATTTTGAGAACTATTCCTCTGGATTTGTGGAGGTTCTATTTTGGGTTGGGTACACTTGTTAAACAAAAGAGGTGTGTTGTACGCTTCAGATAGGTTTATTCTATTCAGTGCAGACAAGGTGTTTGATGAAAAGTCTGAAACATTTTCATTGGTTTGATTGGGACCTGACCGTTTTTGTTTCTTTAATTTCAGCCTCGCCTCTATGTTGGCAGGGGAATGCACGAAAGCCCTTTCGTCCTTTTGATGTAAGAACGTATTAAGAGCTTTCTGTTAGAACTCAAAAGAGTTAAATCAAACTACCTTTTTCTTATTTAAAGCGTCCAAATGCAGGTACACATTGTTTTGGGTGGCACTCCTAGTGTCAAAGATAGCATTCAGTTATTTTATAGAGGTGAAATTTGGCTCCTCTTTGCTCATGTATCATTATTAGAGACAAAAGTCAGATAGGGTCTTCACTAGTGAAATTTACTTACAAGTGTCCTTTTATTTTTGACTAATATTAATCTTTATTTGCAGATTAAACCTCTTGTTGGCCCAACAAAGGTTATCATGAATACTCCTATTAACACTTACCAATGGCACGAGTTTTTCCCACATGGTAAGACACAGTGGATTAAAATCTCGGTAAATGATATGCATGGCTGCTATGTTAACATTCTGTGCATAATTTTCTCGTTTAATACAATTGCTGTTGGCAACTGGCCAACCAGCCTTCGAAAAAACATACAACTGAACCTTATATAAATCTTGTTTCTGCAATTGTCCATCAACCAAGTAAGCCTCTATTTAATTATTTCATTTACAGTTTCTGCAATTCAGCAACTGAAAAAGGTCCTAAACATTAGATTTTTATGTCAATGTTACCAATATGCTGTATTTAATCATTGAATCTCTTGATTGACAAATTTTTCTATATTCATTTCAGCAAAAAACAATATCGGTGTTATAATTGCACTTTGGGCTCCAATTATTTTAGTATGTTCTTGAACTTCTCTTGTGCCAGAGCTTTACTTACAGTCTGTAGTCTAATACATTTATCTTTCCATTGCCAGGTTTACTTTATGGATGCACAAATTTGGTATGCAATATATTCAACTATATTTGGAGGAGTTTATGGTGCTTCCAAACGTCTAGGAGAGGTTGGTGAAGAATATATTCATGAATTTTTGCAGCCTGTAAATTAGGCCATTTTGTATTGTTTTGGCAACCATAGTTAATAACAATTACTAGGGTAATGCATTACATTTTTTTTTTCTTTCAGTTCTGGTGTTGGCATTGTACTAGAACATACCTGCACAGAATTTGTTGGTGTTTGGCACATGGTGGTAAATTTTAAAGCCAATAAAAATGAAAGCTACCATGCAGTCCTTTTTGAGACAAATATTGCTTTGTGCCTCAATGTCCATTAGACAAGATTAGCACTAGTTGCACTATCAGTAAGAGGTCTTAGAAAATGCTTGGAAGTTATCAAGTTGTCGATTTTCAGCATTGCCTTAACATCATGTACTGTAATTAGATAAGAGATTTGAGTATCTGTATTAAAATATCACCTTTCTCAAAATTTCTATGCACAAACAGATTCGAACTTTACAAATGCTACGGTCAAGATTTGAT
>JAMFTS010005187.1:0-28591 GCA_028095005.1 Rhynchospora pubera
TCGGAATCCCGGATTCCGATCTTAGCTAAGATAGGAATCCGGGATTCCGATCTTAGCTAAGATCGATATCCGAGATTCCGTAATTGCGATCGGAATCCCAGATTCCGATCTTGTGATACTATTTAAAAAAATATTATTATATTGATATTATTTTTAATATATTATATTAATTTAATATTATTTTTAAATTTTTCGGCTGTCCCTTTCATCTCTCTAGTTCTTATGCCAGTTTGGGCCGACATTCATTCTATTCAACCAAGCAGTCAATCTTTTACTTTGGTCTCAAACAATAACTACATAGCCATTGAATATGTAAAAAGAGTAGTGTAAGAGAATTATGTCCTCAAAGAATAGCTCCCATCTTCTTTCAATGAAAGAAAAGGACATTTATTTTTTCTACATAGCCATTTTCATTTCTTTCGATGCTCAATCGTAGACTCGTAGTATTGACTCGCTTTCAATTAATAATTACTATGAAATATAGCACTTGGCAGTTGGTTTGCGTAATATGTGGAATATTAATTAGGTCAAGTGAAATAAAATGTTGCATGAGAAAGGAAGAAAAACGGTAAACGCGCCAAACTAGCTACCTGTTAATTGAAAATGATATCCAAGTTTAGTAGATTCTGTGTTTTGTTGTCATGCATTTCTATGATTCATTGATTCTATATGTTTGGTAGACTTCTCCGATGTAACTATTATACCAATTAAGCGCTTACCATTGCTCTTGAGGTGTGCTTTCCAAAAGTCACCAAACTAAATAATTGGGTGCTGATATGCTATCATTTGTGTGCATTATATGTGAAATAATTAAATTAACATAAAAACATGTTAAAATTTTTTGACATACTTTATATTAATTTGAATATTATATAAACACATGGAAGATGTCATTGGCGGGTGACTAATGACAAGGGGGAAAACCCATGGCAATAAAATCGTTGCTCTGAAAATTAAGTTTACGGAAATTAATGCTATTTGAAATATTTTTTCGTTGACAAAAAGAGAAACTCTTTCCCACTTGTAATACCATTTTTAGACACCTTTTTAAAATATTCCCACGTAGTGTTTTATTATTAATTTTAAAATTCATGCTTGTTTGAGCAAGCATGAACAATCATTTCAACTAGCTAGAATAAAAATTTGTTTGGACCAAATAAAATTTTTTATTTCAATGTATAATACATTTCTGCAAATATGTTGTAATAATTTTTAACAGTTGTTTATATAGTTTCCACGATATGTACATATTTCTTATTTATTGATCTGATGTATACAATTATATTAAACAAAAAAGTAATGTTTATAAGAAAAGGGTGGATCAAATCCAGATGAAAATATCTGGGAATATGTATGCTTAACAAATATAATAATGCTCCTATTTCGTTTATTGCTTGGGGCGAAAAATGAGGAAAGCACACAGACAAGCCTAATAGTTTAATTAGGGGGATTGCCTCCCCCTCGTGCTCTCTTGTTCTTGATGGCAATTTGCAACCACGTAATTAAAAAAATAATTCACATTGCTAAGTCAAACGAGACGCATTTGCACGAACTGTATTGTTTTGCTGCCCCTACCTAGGTAAATTAATAAGTGCAAATATTATATTCGAGGTGAATTATAAAAATCACCTGTCTGAAATTAATCAAAGGCAGACTTGTCCCCTGGTACCTGAATATAATCCTCTGGTAACATTCTTTATACTCCTACATATATTCTGATGTAGATTTTGAATTAAAGGCAGGTACCAACATTAAATATGGGGGCTCTGTTAGGTGCCAGGTTCCGTCAGTATGTAATACCACACTGATAATTTAAGGTAATAAGATCATACTTCTGAGTTCCAAATTTACAAATTGTTACGGTTTAAACTTATATCATTGGTCCAAGAACAAAAAAGTAGCTTTGCAGGTTTGAATAACTGCAAAGACTGGGTAAATAAGAAGGGAAAAAAAAAGTCTGCGAATGTGCATTTTTGGGAGTTGTCAAACGCTAGAACAAAAGAGCGAAATGTTGCAAAAAAAAAAAAAATTGTAAATTTTCTTTTTCATAGGCAGAAAATATTATCATATATATGTAAAAGCTGCTTGATTCCATGGATTTTTTATACAAAAGTGTCACTCATATTTTTTTTCATTTTATGTTTAATTATTAATTTTTAATTATTATATTAATAATAACACAACGACGACGAAGATGGCAATAATATTAAAAATAATTTAATATTTTTTTCTAATAGTATATTATTATTATATTTGTATCATAATTATTGTAATCATTAATGTTGTTGTGGTATGTAAGTAAGTTTATGTATTTACACCGTATGTAAACTTATCTCTTTAGAAGTGGGTGGCCTATAAGACAAATTAAAGTCAGAATGAGTGAGTTGAGGTTGTAAAAAATAAAAATAAATGACAAAGGAGCTTTAAGCCTCTCTCTGTCATGATCTTCTCGGATTATTATTATTATTATTATTTATTATCATAGAAGTTGAATCGTAAAATGTATTGTGTATCGTAGCATTAAGTATCGTATCGTGTATCGTGTATCGTATCGATTCGTTTAAGATACGCTAAGCTATCCTTAAAATTATGTAAAATAAGTAATTAGAATTTATATTGAACTATTTTCATTAAAAGAAAGTTCTAATATCACATTATATCCTTATAATCATTCGATAATTCAGCCTTCTTTAAATATAGTGTATAAATATTGGATTTTACTTAAATTTTATAATATATAATATATAATATGCATAAATCATTTACAATTTTAATCTATGATATTACACTATAAAATCTGTACAAATTATACTCATTATTAATTATTTTTGTATGTATAAATTATTAATCATTATATTATTTACAATAGTGTAATGTATTTTATAACAACATATTGTATAATATTAATATATTTTTTATTCGTATAAATTATAAATATTATATTGTATAAAACTATAATCTATATAAATTATATTACAAAATATATGTAGAAACTATTAAGCTATTAATCATTATAGTATAGTATTATGCTATATAATTTGCATAAATGATGATGATGATTATTATTATTGTTGTTGTTCTTATTATTCTACTAATATTCTATTATAATCTTTATTAATTATAGTTGAAAATGATTATTATTGTTATTATTATTCTACTAAAACAAATTGTTTCACTATTGAGTATTACCGAATCGTTTGTATCTTAAGATACACCCTAGTATCGTAAGTTACATATCGTGTATCTTAAGATACATTAAGATACACTGCAATTGAGATACAATGGTCAAGATACGTATCGATCAGGCTATGAATCGTATCGTATCGTGAGTTACGTATCGTGTATCTTAAGATACTAAATTCTATGTTTATTATTATTATTATTATTATTATTATTATTATTATTATTATTATTATTATTATTATTATTATTATTATTCTTCTTCTTCTTCTTCTTCTTCTTCTTCTTCTTCTTCTGAGGGAAGGCTGGTAAAAATAGAAAAATTGTAAAAAGTTTAACATAGTTGGAAAAAAATTAAAAAGAAACAACGTACAAAAACAAGTATAGCTAGAGCAACGAGAGGAAACATAAAATAAACATTGACCAAGAAGAAAAACTCCTTAAGCTAAAAAATTAAAACTAGAGCCCTGTGATGGCACTCTAGAGACCCTTTAATTATTCAATTGATGAAAAGATGAGGTGCTGTAAACCAGCAGTTAAATTTTAGTGACCGAAAACTCCTATTAATTATGTTCTTTTCACAAAGTTCAACTAGTCATCCAAATTGTGTCCCATGAACATCGTCGGCCATTGTTGTTTCTATTACATACCCACAACCACAGAAAGTCAGGCTGTCAAGTAAAAACTCATAAATTGGAATAGACCCTGACCGAGGACTAGACTATAGTTGACGGGAAAATCACATCACAAGAATTAATTGCAGGTGTGCATCCTCCAGCTAGCCTTGAGAACTATGACCGTCAATGGTTATGGTCATACATGTATCCTTTATAATTTTCTTTATTCATATCTTATCTTTATCCCATTTTCTTTACCCATATCATATCATATAATTTTTTTTAAAAAAAATTGACTTTATCCGTATCCTACCCTTACCCGTTTAGAATTAACGAGAAGAGTAGGATAATAATAAAAAATGAATAATAATGTTAACAACGGAAAGGAAAAAAATTGTATAATAGGGATAAATAAATAATATCAGATAAATATATTAATAAAGTGCAACATTGAATAATATTTTAAATATAATAAAATCTTACAATATCTTCTCATGTTAATTGCCACAAAAAAATTACATAACTAATTAATAATTATACAATATTTTCTCAAACGACAATGGAGAAGAAGGGACCTTCTGAAAAAATTGTGTTTTTTTTTTTAATGTAGCGCTTGAATGAAAATCGAAAAAAATAATTAACATATCAATTGAATCTTACCATTATATCTTTCTAATTTAATGTAGTATTATCTCAATCAAATCTAATAATTTAATTGCCTAATTTAATTATTAACGTATCAATTGAATCTTATAATTATATCTTTTATTGTTATGATAGAGATTATAAAATATATAGATAACGGTATGATAGAGATTATAATCTTACAATTAATTGCCTAATTTAATTATTAACATATCAATTGAATCTTACAATTATATCTTTTATTGTTTTGATAGAGATTATAAACTATATAGATAACGGTATGGGTAATTAACAAATATTAAATAGCCTGACCCATACTTTTAACCAATAAGTTAATGAATTTTTTGTTATCCATATCCATACTCGATAACTTAATGAAAATAAAACTTTATCTGTACCCGTCTTATCGAATATGATATGGATCGGGTAAACGATCAAAAGAGTACCTTTGACAGTCCTATGAAAACACAAGATGCTGGAATCAATAGATGACTACTTCCTTTTCTGCAAGTTAATTTTCTACATTTTTTTTACAATTCTGAAATGTTATGAATAAAAGTACCTTCGTTACCTACATATAGGCTATTAATTAGTTGTTATTAATTCTATGTTCCTTATTAATTTTAAATAAAATATGAAAATAACTTCGCTTACATATATATAGCATATGCAATATATGGCTTGTAAATTACCAAAATTGATCTTCCCGAAAGAAACAGTATCATTTCTTCTTTTTATTTTGCTTAAAATTAATTTGAATTGATAAAGTCAAGTCAACATCAAAATATGAGAATTACTAATTGAAAAACTCAAGTCAACATCAAATATAAATTTGAAGTATATATAATACAGTAATTAATAGAATTGATGCTTGGTCAATGTGAAAACAGGGGGGGGGGGGGGAATTGATGCTTGGTCAATGTGATCCATCAACCTTATGAACTGTGATGAAAGTGATATATATAATTTTCAAAAGAAAGAAAGAAAGAAAGTGATATATATATACATCCTTTATTATTAAAGACTGAATTATACATTGCAGAAAAGAATCAATTAATATTGAAACTTCAATTTACGGGCGTCTGCATTTGAAGTTTCTAATCACCTCCAATGTATTAAGTTTTAATTAAAGCGCAAAATTGAGAAAAACTCCACTTAAAAAAGTAAAAAAAAGGAGAAGAACAGTCATAATTCCGTATGTCATGTAGCATAACATGAATATATACTCTACTATGTGTGCCTACGGATCGACTTTAAAACCTAGGTCAGATTCATGTAGCATAACAGGCCGGTCAAATCCCTGTTCGGAATTAAGAGAAAAAACATGCGTTTCTAATTTAGACCGTCCACAGTTCAAAATCTGTTTTTGAATCTAGGGCTCCGTTTGGATGAGTTGAGAATAAGGTAGGAAGAAGGAAGAAGGGAAGAAATTTATTGGGAAGGGGTAAATTTATTGGGAAGTGTGTAACTTTTGTGAAGAGTTTGGATGGTTAGAAATAAATTTATTGGTAAAAAATGATTATTCCTTATTCCTTATTCCGGGAAGAAGCCATCCAAACGGAGCCCAGATGAATCTGAACAAAAAAATTATAGGCTTGTCGTACCCAATATACTGCTCCAAGAACATGCATTTTCGTAAATATACTTACATGGTTACCACAGTATTTTGTGCGGATTATGAGAATTTGGCTGGAGGAAGCAATCAATGAGGCGTTCTTTTTTCTCATGGGATTGCCTGTGGAATTGGAAACGTTTCATAAATTTCTTCTGTAGTGCACCCTGCATATTGCAGGACCATGAGTAGATTCACATGAGAAAATAAGTTCCACCCACCATAATATACAATTATGCCGCGAAAAGACTAAATTAAATCTTTTATTCCTTGTTTAATTCGTCAATGTCATAAGAAAATGATAAAAATAATTTGGAGTAAATTATTCTTCCTCATGTCTGGTGGATTATATACTCCACCGTCGAATACTTATAATTAATAATAACGCCAAAGTAGTATCTATATTCTATTAATAATACTCCTTATCATTATTAATTATAATTTTTCTTTTTTAATAACATCTGTTATTAATTATGATGATGATGATGATGATGATATAATAGCAATTAATTTTTAGAATAAATTTACACTACTAAAAAAATTTTCTACATACATTTTTCACTCCGCCCTACATAACCAGCTAATAATAAATTACTCAATTTGGCTTAATAATTTATCCTCCTTAATTAACTTTACACTATACTTCATCTAATAGGACCTAAGTGTATTGCTTTGCTACAGGATTTCGACTTAGGGTCCAAAATTTCGACTTAAGAGAACTGAAGTTTGAAAATTTAAAAATCTACAAAAAATTGATAATTAAAAATATATTATTACATTAATTATTTTATAGTAGTAATTTTTCTAAACATGCATGTATTGTATCAAATACAATAAAAAAGTAAAATTTAAAAAATAATAATAAGCAAAGATTTTCATATCGGTCAATGTTATATTTGTGATTTTTTTTAAAGATAAATTAGGGGTCAAGTCTTCCAACTTATTTTTAAATTAAGTTAAATGTCCATAAAAGACTCTTCCAGTCGGGTTTCGAACCTGCAACCTCTCACTTGAGATTTATTGCTCTTTGCTATTAGATCAAGAACTGATTCTCAAAGAAAAAATTATAATTAAACTAGTTTGAACAAACAATTCACTTAACTAGATATATTGTATTAAGGGGAGGAGGGGAGCTTAACTAGTTTGAACAAACAATTCACTTAACTAGAGAAGCAAGCTATATATTATAAGGGGAGGAAGGGAGCTCCCCCTCTCCCTCCGCCCCTGCTACCGACAACATTTGTAATTTTGTATAGAGTTTAAAGTAGCAAAAACGTCCTATAGACATCGATCCCTCAACCTTACCCCACAAAAGAGAGAAAAAATAAAAATAAAAAAAGGAACTAGCAAATATACAAAACTGCACTGGGCGCAGGCATCAGATCCAACCTTTACCATATGTCATGCATGATATGTACATATATATTATGTAGATTACAGACCAGAAATTGGTATAAATTTTATCTTGTCTTAATTACAATACTGTAGCCTTTGTCGTCAATCAATGCTTGAAGCAATCAAATTATACCCCACATTCTCTAGTAGTTGTTGAAGCCATATTAATTTTGAGACTTCTTTTACTAGCAGGAGACATAATTATTCCCTTTTTCTTCCATTTTACTATTATTAACAGTTATTTTGGCTTCTCATTTATGTATTGGGGAAAGAGAGAAATCGAGAGGGTGTGCATGAGTAAATCTTACCGGAGGTCATCTAACTATATATTACATAAATGCAGAGAAAGTACATACCGGTGATTGTCTTTACAATATGCTTATCATTAAAGATCGGAATTAAGACATTTTAGTTTATATTTTATCCGTTAAGAATAAAGTCGTGCTTTATATCAGTATTATTAATTATTGAATACTTAAACTAAATAAACATAATCATAATATATATATAATATATCATAATCTACCTTGGATTGATTTCATCTAAGACACTCAATAAGCACAACAAAAAAAATGCGCGCGCATGTGACTAATACCATATATATATAAATACAACAAACAGAAATAACTTCGCCTGATCTTGGGTTAGCTATTATCATATACAAGATACATACATAAATTAGCTAATCTAACCGAACAAATTGTGGGACCAAATAAACTATAAAGTTTAATATGCACCATATAGTGCATATGACTTTCTATGCACCACGAACTTTTTCGAGGATATTTTTGTAAATTGATAAATTTAATTTAACCAATCTAATCTACATATTGAAATCTCATAGAAAACTAAATTTTAATTTTTTTTAGATTTTATTATTATTTTTTTCGAATTTTATAAAACATGCCATTTTTGGAATGTTATACTATTTACAATATTCCAAAATGACATGTTTTAAAAAATTCTAAAAAAATAGTAATCAAATCTAAAAAATTGTAAATTTTTGTTTGTTATGAGATTAAATATGTAGATTAGATTGGTTAAATTAAATTTTTTAATTTACAAAAATACTCTCGAAAAAGTCCGCGATGCATAGAAAGTTCTATGCACTATAGTGTATATTAAACTTTCTCTAATTTTTTTTTGTTTAAACTTTATAAATGGAGACACTATGTTATACGGTTTTGGGACTATAATTTCCTTTCCCTCATTTTCTATGACACTACTGAATTATATTTAAAAATTGATTACTTTATACCGGTCCATACAAAATAAGCCAAATTTAACAAGAAAAAAAAACACAACACATCCTTATGGATAAAGAATTTTTTTTTTTTTCCTATTCGTACCTATATCAACGAATATAGTGGATGTATATATAGAGCAGGGTTATGATGCTCCAAATGTCACAATCTTATTTTTTTTTGAATTTATATTTCAAAATTTAAAATATTAATATCAAATTAAACCTTAATCTTGTTTAATTTCATGAAAGATGTGTTACAATGAAAAATTATATTTGTGAAGTTTATTTAATACAATATCAAAATATATTGGAATTAACCTATCATCGAAATAATACAACTCAAAATAAACAAATTAAGCAAGACAAATAATTTGAATTTTAAAATTTAATTTATAAGTATACTAATAAGGGCGTAGCATTTGAGGGCACCAATAACACATGCACGCAAAGCTTCCTCAAGTGCATATTATTGACACTTCTAAGGGAATTGCTCAGGTCACGCCTCAATGGCTCAAACACTCCCACATTTTGTTTAAAATGACCAAAACATCTTTCTCTTCTATTTTTTTTTTACTCAGACTTTATTGCTGAAGGATGATATTTTGGTCACTTTTTAAAAGAATCGGGAGTGTTTGAGTAATTGGGAGTGCCCTGAGCAATTCCCCACTTCAAAAAATTTTCTCACTACCTTCGATTTACATCGTTGATGGACTTTTATTTTTATTTAAAACAAATCATCAAAATTGTTTTAATTTAAATTACAGGATGTAAATGTACAACACTTGCTTTATATTTAATGAGTCTTATTTTGCATCATTTGTGGATTTATAATATAATTTAAAAGATCTATCTAGCCTTTAAAAAAAATTTAAAAAAGACCAATCTGTTTTAGATATAATTATGATGCTATATGATGTGCTATATTAATTCAAATCGAACGTGCAAGGAAGGAAGCTAGGAGGAATTTGAATTTGAGATAAGTTCGAACGGGATAGTTAAAAAAAAAAAAAAAATCAAATTATGACATGAATTTTTTTTTTTATATACAATCGATGTGAAATCCTGTAACTCTAATCCTTCCAAAACAAAATGTCTTATATTGAAGTAGTCGCCTTAATTAATTTGTTTTGGAGCAGCCCTAAGAACGTCCGATCGACTAATTGATAACGAAATTTATCTGACTTAATTACTTCCAACGAAGGGGTTTTTTTGGTCCCCTCTAGGCTTATTCAATTAATATTTTGAAATCTTAGCGTAACCATTTTCTAATGAAGAGGAATAAGATGATGGAGAATGTGGGACTAATGGGTGCGTTTGGATGAGAGAAGAAGAAGAGGAAGAAGGAAGATGGGAAGAAAAAAAATTATAAACAATCCAAACTCTTCACAAAGTTACACACTTCCCAATACTTCTTCCCACTTCTTCCCTTCTTCCCACAGTAGGATAGTTCAGGTGGGACCTTCTGTGCAAGATCTGCAGTATAAACAGTAGGATAGTTCAGGTGGGACCTTCTGTGCATTGAAGCTAGCCCACCTGGCTTGAAATTGAACGATTAATCATTTTCTTGAAGGATATATATACATCTCCTAGCTAACTAAAAGTCAGAGATTGACTCACTCTCTTACATGTTATTTTATTTTCTAATTTATTAGTATTATTATTTTTTGGTTGACATCGACCCTCACACACGCCACCCAAACACGGATTTAAATAAATGAATTTGATTTTATTTGAGTGAAAATTTTATATTATTAGATATAAAGAAATTTTGAAAAAATAAGAAACATTAATTCTAATCAAATGAAATAAAATCAAATCGCATGCGTATAACATTCCGATCAAAGTCTAAACGTTTGCTAGAGACAAATATACTTGTCAAGGGCGGATCTAACTATATACCTAAGCTTATTATTATTTTTTTAGAAAACTATTATATTTTTCAATCTTTTCACAAAATTAGAAATAGATGAAATTTTATAGAATATAATGAACTTATGAAGTGCCAAGTCATTATAAAAATGTTTAACGATAAATTTTATACATAAATAAGAGAAAGTTTAATACGCACCGTAGTGTATAGGGTTTTCTATGCACCATAGACATTTTCGGGGATATTTTGTAAATTGACAAATCTAATTTACATATTGAAATCTCATAGCAAATCAAATTTTATAATTTTTGAGATTTTATTACTATTTTTAAATTTTTTTTAAAACATGCTATTATTGGGAACAAACTACTATTTACAACATTAAAAAATGACATGTTTTAAAAATTCGAAAAAAATAGTAATAAAATCTAAAAAAATTGTAAAAATAGGTTTTATATGAGATTTAAATATGTAAATTAGGTTGGGTAAATTAGATTTGTCAATTTATAAAAATACTCCTACAAAAATCCGCGGTGCATAAAAAGTCCTATGCACTATATATATAGTGCATATTAAACTTTCTCCATAAATAATTAAGTTTTTGTGTTTATATATATTTTCTAAAAATGTCTAGATTGCCACTTACTATAGTAGTCCTTTTTACATGAAAAATGTTTAGTTTGAGTTGTAGCTACATTCAAGAGTTGACTCTTGACATTATGATATATCTCGTTTGCCAAGAAGAAAAATCGTACAAATAATAAAAAATAAAACAGTGGACATTTTCTTTAATCATGGAACAGTTAAAAAAGGAACCAGAACTGACTGAAATTAAATCAGAATGTATGACTAGCCAGCAGTTTTAAGATCAGACTGAGCCGATCATTTCCCCAATTTATGAGGTTAGTTCAAGCTAGCCGATCCGACCGGCCCGAAATTGGTCAATCTAACCAAGGATACTGCAATTAATGCGTACATAGTATCTTGTTTGTCTTGGCACGGAGAATTGACACAACCAAAACACTATAGCATTGCTCATGCACAATTGATTGCATCACTCACGCATCCAAGGCACTGCTCTCTGGCCACTATTCCTATTTATTAGGCTTCTGCTTCACTGTTGTTTCTTTATTATTTATACCTTGAACCCAGTCTGTCCCCCTTTACTTTCTCTCTCTGGTCCCTCCTCCTCTGCAATTAATCCTTCTCCATGCTAGAAGTTCATGTCTGTTGAGTGAGCGGCTTTCATGTTTTAGATCTGACTTGCCTCAGTCATCCACATGATTTCCAGAACTCCACTCTCTACTAAAAAATTTTACAAAATTTTAAACCTGTTTCATATATTAAAAATTGAATAACTAAACAATAATTTGCCATTAATTTTAATATGTGTTCCAAAATCAATTCAACTAGCGTAGACAAGAATAAGAAAAATAAGTATATGTCTCAACTCTCAACTATATAGATAGATTACCAATCAAAGTTTTTGCAATTTGAATAAAGTTTTTTGATGCATTTAGGGCCGTTGGTTTATGAACTGTTTAAAATTTTAAATAACTTAATAAATCGTAAAACATGCACCAAATCTCACCATTTTTCATAGGAAAAATATATGCATTATATGAATCACATGGGTTGCGTGTAGAAACTGTATATGAGTTGAGTTCGAGCGAGTTGGGGATAATTCAAACTCAGCTCGAATGTAACTCGAGCTGACTTGAGCTAAACTAGAAATACTTTCAAGATTTTTAAACTGGCTCAAACTCGACTCATCTCCAACTCGAGCTAGCTCGTGGCTCATGAGCTAACTTGAAATAAGCATATATTCTTCAAATTTTATTTATTTAATTAATATATGTTCTTTTAGTATTAAAACTTATTGACATATACAATATTTTAAAATATAAAATTGTTGTCTTTTATATTATTTCTATTGATTTGAAACAAAATATATCTTGAAACTTAATCTGTCAAATGTTACAATTATTTTTAGTAAAAATATATAAAAAGAAAAATTTTATGAGTAATTTATAAAATATTAATACTCCTAAATCATATTAATATTACTATCTGAAATATAAATTTATTATATCATGAGATAGCTCATGAGTTGCGAGTTAAGTTGAACCTAACTAAAACTCGACTCGTCAGCTAACCGAGTTAGTTTAGCTCGATTTCTGCCAACTCGAGTTTCGTTAGTTCGAGTTACTACTGAGCTTTTTCTGAGTCAAGTTCGAATTAGCTCAGGAGTTACGAGTTTTTTGCTCACTCCTAGTTGTGTGTTGAATCTCATATTTAAACTTTCTTATTTAATTGGCAAGAAATTCTCCCTCTCATATTTATTCATTTGGATTCAGAAGGCATCACTTGACAATGGCTTATCTTCCCAATCATGGCAATATATTTTCAAACTAAATCATAAAAGCTTGAAAACTAAAAATAACATAAAATTTATATATAGGTACATTGTACTATGCATATATATAGAAAAAGTTTAATATGCACCATAGTGCATAGGGTTTTCTATGCACCGCGGACATTTTCGGCGGTATTTTTGTAAATTTAAAAATCTAATTTAACAAATCTAATCTACATATTGAAATCTCATAACAAACCAAATTTTACTATTTTCGAAATTTTATTACTATTTTTTCGAATTTTTTAAAACATGTCATTTTTGGAATGTTGTAAATAGTAGTTTATTTCCAATAATAGCATGTTTTAAAAAATTCGAAAAAATAGTAATAAAAACCAAAAAATTATAAAATTTGGTTTGCTATGAGATTTCAATATATAGATTAGATTGGTTAAATTAGATTTGTCAATTTACAAAAATATCCCCGAATAAGTTCACGGTGCATAGAAAGCCCTATGCACTTGGTGCATATTAAACTTTTCTCTCTCTCTCTCTCTCTCTCTCTATATATATATATATATATATATATAGAGAGAGAGAGAGAGAGAGAGAGTTTTGCTATGGTGAGTTGTGATCAAAACTTCTAGATCTAGTTCAAAATGACTGATCCAAATCGTCCAATATAATCTCCCTATTGAAATCTTCATGCATACCAAAATTTATATATATTTTAAATTTTTAAGTATTTTTTTCGGATTTTAAAAAATTATTATTTTTGAACGATTGAGAATTAGTTACATTAAAAATTTTCTAAAATTTCAAAAATATACTTAAAAATTTTGAAAAAAAATATAAATTTGGTCTGTTTGTATTGTTAGTACGTTATATGACACAATGGCCCGTTATATAACGCATAAAGGATTTTTCAAATGGTAACCGACAGCTGTCAGATGCGTTACACAACACAAATCGTTGATGTTTGTCTAGCTAATACCCAAAATTAACTTAAGAACGACTACAAGCGCACGGTAATTCGTCGGTATAGTTGGGGTCGAATTCACATGGACGAATTATGAGTATTAAATCTTACTTATTCACAAAATCTAGACAATAGAATGATGAGTTTTGGGCTTAATACACAAGTAACAAAAACAATCAACTAAAGATAAACAAAATAATAGCAATTTTTGGTGGTAAAATATGGTATAAAATGTCCTAGGGGTTCAGGTTCCACTTCAGTTAGGCCTCGGGCAGTCAATGTTGGTGGCTCTCGCACCGCAACGCTAACTCATGCGTGCCGAAGGACCCTGTGCGACCGCACAAGCGCTCTATGCGACTGCACAACCCTTGGTTAGTGTCGAATTGTCACAATACATCAGCTCATTGTTTGTATTGGACATGTCTAGCCGTACCTATACTCTTGGAACTTAGCCCTCGTATGTTGGTCTCAATATTTGATGCAGAATCTAGCCTAAAGTCACCATTAGGTTAACCAACCCTCAACTTTCGTTTTGTTGGCTTAATTATCCTAAATCTAGATTCTGATATTGTGTTGTATACAACAAAATACAGATTTACAAATTTTGTAGAAATTTTGATCTACTGATGCGTTATGTGATGCTAAATTGTCTTATATAATACAATTTCACTGGTAAATTGAATGTTACAACTTTTAATGAAATTTTCTCCTATCTAGACCATTTCAAGAATAAGTACCCTAGTCTAAGCTATCCTTCAAGAAGCTCTTCCAGAGATTTAATCTTGATCTTGCAAAATATTATTATCCAAGTCTTGAAATTTCATCTTCTTCCTATATAAAACTCAAAAACAATTGTTAAATGTCAAATAATATTATTTTATAATCGACAAAATTAGAAACGTTTAGTACAACATTATTCTAATGTTATGCAACTATATATAATATTGTCCAGAGCTATTACTTTTCAAATCATTGAAAATTTTGAAATCACATAATGAATGATAAAATACACACTTAATCTCATTATTATTTTCAGTTGCGTGCCCACATATAGCTAGCACCTCGGCTTCGCATCGGTTGCATCCACTACGCCATATTATTTTTTTAGTACCGGTTTATTATGCATCTTTAGTACCGGTTTTGCAGTGGTACTAATAATAGGGGGTGCTAAAGATAATTAAAAACCGGTACTAAAAAGGCGGTACTAAAGACAGGGCCCAATTTGCGGGGGAAACAAGCGGCTCACATTAGTACCGATTTTTTTTTCAAAAACCGGTACTAATGTGAGCAAACTGTTTTATTTTAAAAATAAAAAAATTTTGGTATCTTTAGTACCGGTTTTTAGTCTAAAAACTGGTACTAATAATAATCATTATAAAAAAAATATTTTTGTTTCTAGGGCTAGCGCCATTTTTGCTAGCCATCAATTAAGAATACCGATATGTACCAGCAATTTACATCATATACAAATCACATGCATCATACACACAATAATATTTATCAAATCACATGCAAATTAACATTTATCATAACATCTAATATATTAATATCACAAATTTTGTAGTCATCAATTATTGTTAGCACTTAAATGTCTAAGTAAAAAGCCAAACCACTCATTTACGGTAAATTTAATCTCGTCCTCGCTATAACGCTTCCCCACAGGTTGCAAAAACTGCATTTTATTGACATTTCATATAACTAAACAATGCATACACATATTATATATATATGTTAAGTCTAAACTTACTGATCGTAATTTCGTAGAATTGGGGATTGGTAGGCTTCGTTTGATTGGAGTGAATCTACTATCCACATCTTTCGTGTCAAGAGTTTTGCGATTATAATCACAAAATGCGACATGTAATTACTTACATATTATCTCTTTGTTGGTGAAATTAACATTAAACTGTAGATTCATAATAAAAGATAAAGTCAAAATTAGAGATTTTATAACTAACCGATTATGATGCACTAAAACATGGTAGGGATCCCTTTTAGCATACTTCTTCAGAAGATTCACTATGTATCGTACAGTTCCGAGGTCATCTGCCTCTACATCTCGACCCGGGCATCTTCCCGGATCCCAAAATATCCACTTCTTCATCAAAGTATCAGCACAATATTGCCTGCACCGCCTGAATGTTGTATCTACAATGTTTAGGGTTTAGGGTTTTAATTTATTAGACATATCATATAACCAATGATCAATTGTTGTAAAGTTAGAAAAGTACTTACAAGATCCAAAGTTTAATCACTTGAATGAAGAGTTCATTCCTACTGAAGACATGGCGGATGTCTCTAAATTCGAGGATGAATGTCTTGACATCTTGAAATTCGAAATCAGCAGGAATATCGGCGAATTCAGTCACTGATTTGTCGAACATCCTCATATAGTCGTGTATTCTCTTTGCGTGAGGTCCAATCTGTGCCAACTTCTCATCAGGGACGAACGGATCGTGCAATTGAATCTCCTCATCCGCAAAAAACAGATCCACACTCTCCTCTTCATCTTCATCATCCTCTTGCACCGTCTGCTTTCCCTTATCTTGCGAAGGAATATGTGGAGTTTGTTTCGTCATTTTCCTCACTTGCTCCTATAAAATCCACATTAGTCATCAAAATGATATATTTCTCATTTTTGAATATAGCAGTATATATAATAATTAGAACTTTGCAAATTTATAATTGAAATCAAGATTTACCAGTTTTGTCAAGTCATAATCTACAAGATGACCTGGCTATCTTAGAAATGAACCTTGGAGAACACCAAGCTGATCATCTACGTTAGGAGGTGGAAAAGGTACTGTCACGTGTCTGGCACTATCGAAAACTTCTAAGATTTGTATCTTCACCTCCCCTATGCCAACTGGTTGTCCATGGACTATCTCAGAAACCTGTGCAAACACCATAGCTCTAGCTACATACACAGGCGTCCCAGATATTCCTGGTAGAAGCAGCAAGGCTTCGACAGGCCCCTGTATTAACAAATTAGAAACCCTAAATACTATATGAGGGCAAAAGCAATTAATATCTATCATAAGCTAGGTGTAATTAAGAACCTGATAAGTAGATTGAGGAATCGGATGCGGTTGATTGTTGCTACCCTGTGATAGCATAATCATGGCTTGTTGAAAAATTGAATCGTAGGTCTGCGGTGTTTGGACTTGCGAGAACTGCTGCATTCGCCTGTTCCATTCCTCATCCATTTGGGCCTTGAATTCCTCATCCATTCGTCTTTTCACTTCCTCTTGCACCATCCGATCAACATCCTCTTTGCTAAACCCCTTATTTTGATTTTCTTGTACCACTACCGTACACCTGCTTCACGCCTGAGAACACCAGATATCCTCTCAACCGTCCAAAATGCTCTGGTGTACCGATCGCAGAAGTCAAGATATCATTTTGACGAACCAGTTGAACTTCCTCTGACTTAACTAAAGCAACCTATCACAAAAAAGTTAAAGTTAAACAAAATTGAATTCATTGAATTCACAAAATAAAGCTATTTGAGTTGTTACACTTACTGCTTTGTCGACCACCGCGGCAGCCCTAGGATTTTTTACAACAAGTTCACCGGTAGCTTCATCCGTTACTGCACGTGCTCTACTCCAACTGTACGTCATGTCATCCATATCCTTGGTAATAACCGATGACGCACCATGTACCTTTTTTCCTTCTTTCCATCTAGATTCAGCACTTATATTACCGCCTGATCCCAGTCTGTGGGGCATGTCCCATTTTGCGGTATTTTGACGGCCTTGCATACTCATTTTCTAGTAGCAGATTCAAAAGACTTGTTAGTATAAAAAAAAAACTAAGCAATTAAGTAAAAGCGAAAGATACTCATTTTCATACCTTAAACTTCTCGCTGGAATGATACTCTTGCATTGCCTCAAATTCTTCCTTCGAGATGTTCTGTACATCCCATGGTGAGGGTGCACCTTCCTTTGGATTCTCCAAGTAAGCCTTATTCTGATATGAACAAAAAGACACGTTATAATATTATGATATGACCAAAAAGACACGTTATAATTAAAATTGATGCTAAATCAATCATTTATAAATGAACATGTATTATAGAGGAAATTCTCTCACCAATCGAATTTTCCAATGTCTCCAAGACTCGTTACAGTTACGTAGAATCTTCTTCTTAACATCCAGTGGTAAGTCATCCGGAAGATTCCAATCCTGTGCTATTTGTTTGTACAATTTTTTTTTAACTCATTTGGCACCGCAATCCAATTAGGATAACTGCATTCATTTCATTTGTATAAGTGCATTAATACTATAATAAAATGATAATTCATATTAATACCTGCAAGGAATCATATCTCTTGTTTTTGAAGCACACCAATTTGTGAATGCCTTTGCATTTTCGCCAATCGGCTTGCATTTCTCGTTAAACACGACCTTCATGTCCTATCCAGCAGCTATCTTTTTGCGTGTCTTCAAACACTTAGCCGTTGATCTTTTGCCCCTTTTGTTACCAACAATAATCTCCTCTTTCGAACTCGAGTCATTCGGGTTCATCCCGGGATCCTGATCATTCCTGTCCGACATTGCTGTAATTTAAAATCCAAGTTACATACCACAACTTACATGCACAAATTCAAACACATAACACAAAAATTAATAGCAAGCTCAAATTAAAATAATTCACAATTCAATCTCAAATAACATTAGAAAAGAGAATTAATAGCAAGCTCAATCTCAAATAACATAATAATAGATAAAATAACAGCAAGTTAAGGTTCAAACTTAAGGTTCATATAATTGGATCACCAAGGAACACAACAAAATAACATAGTACTAATCCAAACATAAACATTAAGTTCACTTAAACATAAACACTAAGTTCACTTAATCCAAACACAAACATAAACACTAAGTTCACTTAATCCAAACATCTAAACCCTAATATTATTCTTCATCATTCGGCTTCTTGTCATCAGTATTTTCTTCTCTAATTTCTGTGTACGGTGCCACCAACTTATCAATTAAAAGCTTGAAAAAAATTGCAGCCTCTTCATAATTCGGCTTCTTGGTCTCATTTTGGTTAGGATGGTTTTGAGAGGCCTGATTTTGAGAGGCTGGGTTGGAACGAACGTTTCGCCTAACATAGACTCGTTCGATTGGTTTTTTCTCATTTTGGTTGCTTCCTTCACCTTTCTCCATTACTACCTAATTAAAACACCATATATAATTTATTTAGATAATAATTAAAACATATATTCAAACATGGATAGTTAATCAATTCATACACAATAATAATAATTTAGATAATAATTAAAACATTATAACATAGATATAGATAAAACAAAATAACATTTTCCAAACTTAAGGTTCATACAAATTAAGGTTCAAAATAACATAGATAATAATTAAAACAACAATTCAAACACTTAAACACTAAATTAAACCCTAAATTCACTCCTTTTCTTCCTCTATCTCCTCTGGCTCCTCCTCTGACATCTCCTCTGGGACCTCCTTTGGGACATCCTCCCAATCTGCAGGAGTCCGTCAAACTCTGAGGAAGAGGCTTATCTCGCATCAGACTGGAAAACGCCTCACAGCAGATACAGACCTCCTAGGAAGAGGCTTATCTCGCATCCACTGAGGCACGTATCTCTGACGAGTGACATCAAACTCTGTCTTGGTGTCCGTCTTCGTCTCCGTCTCCTTCTTGGTCTTTTTCTCCTTCTTCTTGTCCTTTTGTCGGACATAAACTTGTTCAACGGGTTTTTTTCCCTTATTCCCCTTTGGATTGCTTCCTTCCGGTTTGTCCATTACTACCCTTTAATTTATATACACATTTCCATTTAAATTTCAATTCAATTTATATACACATTTAATTTACATACACATTTAATTTACAGTTCAATTTTATTTTATATACACGTTTGATCATCAATTCCATTCTACAAATTCATTCCTAGCACAATTCAAGCACAAAACTGCCCCAAAATATAATATGCACATATATCTAATTTCATTGCATTTTAGTCCAACCGCCCCAAAATTAACCCAAAATAGCCCCAAAATAGTTCAATTTCAGCCTAATAAATTCCTATTCAATTCAAATTTCAATTTCTATTCAAAATAGCCCCAAAACAGTTCAGTTTCAGCCTAATCAATTCTTTATTCAATTCAAATTTCAATTTCTATTTAAAACAGCCCCAAAATTAATCCAAATTTCAACTAATCCTAATCAATTTCTATTCAATTAAATTTCAATTTCTAATCAATTAATTTCTAATCAATTTCAATTTCTAATCAATTTCTAATCAATTAAATTCAGCCCCATATCAAATTGAAAGATAGAGAGAGAGATGGTACCTTCTTAGCGAATGGAGACTGTCGGCGATGGAGACAGAGAGAAGAGGAGAGGAGAGGCTGTCGGCGATGGAGACAGAGAGTAGAGGAGAGGCTGTCGGCTGTGAGTGAAGAGAGATAGTGAGTGAGAAGAAGGAGAGGGGGAATGCAGAATGAGAGAAGAGGGAGAAAGAGAGAGAGAGAGGACTTACGGTGAGAGAAGAGGAGAGGCTGCCGGCGAAAGAAGAGGAGCGCTTGTCGAGAGAAGAGGAGCGCCTGTCGACAGAGAGAGGAGGAGATGTCAGTTCAGAGAGAGAAAGAGGGGGAGAGAGAGTGAGAAATGACAGAGAGGCAGAGAGACTTACGTTGAGGAGGTGCGTCGTCGTCGTCGGCCGAGGGAGACTTACGGTGAGGAGGTGCACAGAGAGGAAGAGAGGAAGAGAGATGTCCTCGAGGAAGGTATAGCCGTACAGGGTTTTCAGAGAGAGAGAGAGTTTCGGACGAAGGAGCTTTGGGGGGAGGGCGTGTTATATAATAAAAAATAGGGTTTGATCTTTAGTACCGGTTTTTAGACTAAAAACCGGTACTAAAGATCGTGACGTTTTAAATTCAGAAGATCTTTAGTACCGGTTTTTAGACTAAAAACCGGTACTAAAGATAAATTCGAATTTTGTCCGTTTAAGTGGGACCCAAATTAATTGTTGATCTTTAGTACCGGTTTTTAGTCAAGAAACCGGAACTAAAGATAAATTCGAATTCATTTCCCATTTTTTTGGTTTTTTTGTTTGTATTTGATTATAAAATTATGAAAAATTTTAATTATAAATATGAATTGAAAATATCATTCTAATAAAAGTTCAGATAATCTTTTCAAATATTTATTACAAACTTGTTCAGATAATCTTAATTACAAATATGTTTTTTCCGAATTCATTTATTTTTGGTGACTTCGGTCGATCTACCCACAGGCCTTCTTCCTTATTAGAACGCAAATTACTTGCTAACTCTTCAATTGGTTGCGGTGTCCCATCGATACCTGTGAACATAATAATAATATATATATCAAATTGCTCATATTAATTCTGTAAATTATTTTCTATAGATTTAAAATTAATTATATATACCTGTGGAGAATGGTACTATTTCATCAAATTGGTCATATTCTTCTTCGTCCACGACATCTTCAACGCCAACGATGCGTCTTTTTCCGGAAAGTACCACATGTCGTCCCTTGTCAGCCGGGTCAGCAATATAAAAAACTTGCATTGCTTGTTTGTTTGCAAGTATAAAAGGATCATCAGAATATCCCAATTTTTTTAAATCAACGGTTACAAATCCGTTTTTATCAGTCTTCACTCCGCTTTTGAGCACCCATTTACATTCAAACATGGTATTTTAAATGCATTATAATCAAATTCCCAAATTTCTTCAATCCAGCCATAATACGACTCCGATGATGTTCCATCACTTGATATGGCTACTATTGTAACTCTGCTGTTTTGTACTGTGCTTTTTCCATCTTGTTTTTTTTGTATACCAGGTGAAATCATTCAGGTCGTAACCTTGATAAGTGTGCACATTGGCGTTGGGACCTTTCGCAAGACATTTAACCGTTTTATTTGAAGGTCGGGACAGTGAGACCTTGTTTCTGAACCATTTGACAAAACTATGTGTTCATTAACATAAGGAGACACAACGGCGACTTGTTGCAGAATTTTAAGATTAGCTTTTTCTCTCTTTGCAAGGTCCATTGCAATTACTTTCATACCAATGATGCTTTTACGTAGGAGTCTACCTTCGTGTTTATTTTTGGGTAGGCCAATAGGTTGAACTCCATCTAGATAATCATTATAAAAATCAATAATCTCTTCTGCAACATATCCTTCAATTATGCTTCCTTCTGGTCGAGATCTGATTCGGACTAACCCTTTCAACTGACTCATTGCTCTTTCAAAAGGGTACATGTACCGCAAAAATATCGGACCGCACTGTTTTATTTCTCTGACTAAATGAATGGTCAAATGCACCATTATAACGAAGAACGAGGGGGGAAAGTGCATTTCCAACTCACATATGGTCTGAACCGCATCAGTTTCCAACCGAGTAAGTTTTTCAGGATCGATCACTTTAGAGCGGATTTTATTGAAGAAGAAACACAACTTAGTGATAGAATTTCAAACTTCTTCTTTAAAACATGCTCGGATTACAACCGGAAGCAACTGGGTTAACAACACGTGATAATCGTGTGACTTCATTCCAATCAATTTCATATTCTTTGTAGATACCTTTCGTGAAATATTGGAGGAATAACCAGTTGGAACTCTAATAAACCTCAAACACTCCAACAAACTGAGTTTCTCTTTTTTAGTTAAAGTATAAACAACATTAGGTAACCAATCCCATTTCTATCATGTCTTTCCTCACATTAACATTATCCACTTTTCCTTGTGGATTTAAAATCAAAGTAACCAGATTTTCACAAATGTTCTTCATTATATGCATCGCATCCAAACAATGTCTGACATCCAGATAAGTCCAATATTCAAGGTCCCAGAATAAGGAATTCTTCTTCCAATAACTCTTTTCTGGAATTCTATTCACAAATGGTTTTCCCAACTGAATTTTAAGATCCTTCACACTTTCATAAGTCTGTCTTCCAGATTTTGGTATAGGTGCCCGGCGGGTCTCGGTGTTGCCATCAAATTTGTTCCTTTAAGGTGCCCGACGGTATGGGTGATGACGGCTTAGAAATCTACGGTGTCCCAAATAGACTTTTTTTCTACAATTCGATAGCCATATCGAATGTGTTTCCTCCATGCAAATAGGACATGCCTTTTCTCCTTTGTTCCTGTAACCCGACAAGTTCCCGTACGCGGGAAAGTCATTAATTGTGCAAAATATCATCGCACGTAAGGTGAAATGACTTCTGGAATGCGCATCAAAGACCTTCACTCCGTCCTTCCACAACCTATCAAGGTTCTCTATTAACGGAGCCAAGTAAACATCTATATCGTTTCCGGATTGTTTTGGACCAGAAATGAGCAACGGCATCATAAGATATTTTCTTTTCATGCATAACCAAGGAGGAAGGTTGTAAATAACCAACAAAACTGGCCAGACACTTCGGTTGGTCCTCATGAGACAGTAATGATTCATTCCGTCCGTGCACAATCCCAATCTCAAATTTCTAGACTCGTTGCCAAACTCAATGAAATGACTGTCTATGTTGTTCCACTAGGGTGAGTCTGCTGGATGTCTAAGCTTTCCATCTTTCTTTCTGCCTTCTGCATGTCACCTCAACAGTTTAGCATCTTTTGAATTACTAAAAGACGCTCAAACCTTTGTATTATTGGTAGATACCACAATGTTTTCGCAGTTAGTTTCTTTTTCCATTGACTATCTTGTTCGTCATCCAAATCACCGTCCCTTTGTCTATACCGGGATGCATTACACTTTGGACATTTCTGGAGGTTCTCGTACTCATTTCGAAACAATATACAATCATTCGGACATGCTGCAATTTTCACTATATCTAATTTCAAAGGACATAATAATTTTTTGGCCTTATAAGTTGTATCTGGCAATGTATTGTCTGCTGGAAGCATTTCTCGCAAAAGACCGAGCAAAGATGTGAAACTCTTATCGCTCTAATTGTTTTTAGCTTTCAAGTTATATAACTTAAAAACAGTTTTTATTTTTGAGAATTTATTTTCATTGCAACCAGGATATAAGGGTATATGAGAGTTTTAATCCAACTTTTGAAACGCATCAGGAACATCATCAATAAAATCATTGGGTAATTCATTCATCATTTCATCCAAATCATTTTCTCTAATGTCATCATTATATTGTGGTTCACTTAGATTTTCTATATGATCATCACCCACTATTACATTATCCTCTATATCATCCCCCAATCATTTGTACAATATTTTCAGAATCATCAGATACATTAATATTGCTCTTTCCAGCATCTAAATTTTCTTTCAATTTTTCTCCATGTGAAACCCAACGGAGGTATTTTGGTGTTATCATCCATCCACGCTGAATCAGATGTGATCTAATCACTTTACTATCTTGTCTCTCAAAGTTTAGGCAGCGTTTACAAGGACATAAAATTCTGGGCTTTCCAGTTAACTTTCGATGTTCTTCTGCACATTTTATGAACTCATCAACAAGTCCAACAAATTCATCTGATATTCTTGAATAGTCAAACATGTACTTCTCCCTCAGATCCATCTGTATATATCCAAAAGCCAAGATTTAGGGTTTATAGATTTAATGCAACATATTAGATTTTTGGGCCGGTTACCATACTAGCCCGCTCTTTGGATACTCTTGTCTCATTAGCGAGCGTACGTTAGATGCAATGTGTTGTCTGAGAAAAATTCGGCAGCATTTCCCCTTATGTTCCCTGAATACGCAAACACACGATTACTCGTGCGTACGTACCCGTGGGAACATAAGAGGAAATGCCGTCGAATTTTTCTCAGACAACACATTGCATCTAACGTACAACTCGCTGTCAAAAATGAGACAAGATAGTATCCAAAGAGCAGTACTCCCGACCGGGAGTACTATCCGAGATTAATCCCTAATGGATTTATCTCGGACGGGCAAGACCTAAAATAGTTCAAATTCCGGCATTTTGATCCTACATGACAATACTTAACTAATAGATGCAAATGCCAATTAACCAATATGTATATGCACATACAAATCGACAAAAAATAAAAATAAAAATTATTGAGGGTTAAAATAAAAATTACCGAAATTGTCTTCTCTCGATCCTCTTCCTCTTCAATAGAAAAACTTTCTCTTCCTCTTTGATCTCCTTTGCTTTCTCTACTTATTTTGCAATTTTTCAGAATTTTTAACAATTTTTAGCTATTTTTTTATGAGGTTTTATAAAGAGAAAAAAACTTTCGGTTTTAGATGGAAAATAACGGCCATGAAGTAGTGAAGATGAGTAATATACAAAGGGAAGGAGGAGGAGATATACCCCTTGAACTGAAAATATCTGCGTATTATTAGTCACCTCGGTTTTTATAAAAAATCGGTACTAAAGAGGCAATTATTAATAGCGGTTTTTTGGAAAAACCGGTACTAATGCTAACCCATTTTTTTAAGGTTTTTTCCAGAAACATTTAGTATCGGTTTTAAAAAAACCGGTACTAACGATATTGACTGACAATTACGGAATTGCCATCTTCTAATATTTATACCGGTTTTCTTAAAAACCAGTACTAAAGGACTGGTACTAAAGTTTTTTTTGGCGTAGTGATCTATACCTGTCAAACGTTGAAACGGAACACGGAACATGTTTGTTCCGTTTCCATTCCGTTCCAGTCAATGTAACTGAAATTGATTTTGTTTAACGTTTCATTTCGTCAAACGTAACAGTTTTTCATTCCGTTTAATGTTTCGTCCTTCATTTACCATTAATTTCAGCGGAATTTTCGTTTCCCGTTTCAGTAACGTTTATAAATTTCAATTCTGTTTCTGTTTTTGTTTTCAGAAATGAAACTGAAATCTCTTCCATTTAACATTCCGTTTGGACGGAACAGAATTTTGACAGGCTTAGTTGCACCTCGGAATTTTTTACCTTAAAAGAGTTTTCGAAAAATTCTGCATGTACCTACATAATTTTGCAAATGTCCCTGTAGCACCTCGGAATTTCCCATTTTGATCTTCCAAATAGGATAGAGAAAATCAAGTGGTATGAAAAAATTCTAGAGTAGAATTGGATGATGGATTCCAGTGAAGTATGACCTCTTATTTTCTGTGGTGAAATCTCCAGTGGAGGCAAGCGAATAGTCCGGGAGAATGAGACTGTATGTAGTGGGCATTGAAACTGAATAAAGCAAGGGACCAATTTAATTTAACGAATGGTACTGGCACAATTTATGGGAAAAATGGGTCCGCGGTTACTGTGCAAAGCGAAGAGGACGGACTCGTGTCGGGTTTGATCGCTGGTCTCGGTCTA
This sequence comes from Rhynchospora pubera, assembly GCA_028095005.1. Taxonomy (NCBI): domain Eukaryota; kingdom Viridiplantae; phylum Streptophyta; class Magnoliopsida; order Poales; family Cyperaceae; genus Rhynchospora; species Rhynchospora pubera. The sequence goes on from JAMFTS010005187.1 coordinate 26,199, forward strand.
GTTAGTTTGATCCTTTGTTGTTAGATTTTCTACGTATGATATTGTAGGAGTCAACATGTAGAAGGTAGCAACCTAGTAGCTAGGCCCCTAATAAGTCATGTTTGGATTCAGACTGTGTGGGTCGCCACAACAGTTTTATTATGTACTGACCACACAGGAAATGCAATGATGCATCGAGTTTAGCGGCTGCTCTATTCACACAATAATGAGAGTACTTGGTTGATTAGCAGTTTAAAAAAAAAATACAAATATATGTGCGCAAGCACCTTGAGAGTGTAACTAAGAGAGACCTGGTCTAAACTATAATCTTGCATTAGTTGGCTGGATCAAGCTATCGACTGGTTGTAACATTGATTGCGTCCCTATGGGACATACTGTTTGGTCCACAGAAGAGAGAGAGAGGGACGGTGTTTGGAACAGTAAACCAATTAAAACGATAGAAGAAATGTGCTGTTTAAAGGTCGTTTAAATGAAAATGTACAGCAGGAATGCTCTGAATCGATTTTGTCCTGTCAATCTCCCGTAGCTTTTAAAATTTTGTACATTTCAAAATACTAAATTTATCTCAAGTTATAACAATGAGATCACACACTTTTTATGCAGAAGTACTACAGTAAGTAAATGATAGAAGGTTGTTTAGATTTGTATTGTCCGAATACTTAGTCCTAATATATATTAAAATAAGTCAATTGAAATGTAGTAACATTTTATTGAGAATAATTATGGCATTTCGCGAAGCAATAAAAGATATGTTTGTATTTGACATACCGGTATTTCTATACCAATTAATGGCTCCTTGAAGTTTTCTTTTTCAAAACGTTGGAAATAAAAGTTCTAAAATAATTAGTATAAATTCACTCTAAAAAGCGGATCGGTTATAAAAAAATAAAATTTCTTCATGCTGAGTGTTCAAATTTCAATCCTCAAAAACAACAAACACTCGTACGATGGAAATCAATCCTATGCCATCTCCATCAACATATTTAACAGTACGTGGTATGCCAAGCTAGCCAGTTCCTTCATACAAAAATATTGAGATAAGAGATTAAATCAAGAAATGAAAAGGTCTGAAGAAATATATTGGAGAAAAGGGAGGGGAAGAAAAGGAGAATAAATGATAATTTAGAAAAAATCAAGTTGAGATAATAATATTTTTTAAATAAGAAAAATAATATAATATTTATATATATATTTATATAGAGTTTTTCTATGGTAAGTTGTAACTCACGAGAGTGTATGTGAGTTGCCATCAAAACTCTTAGATCTAGTTCAAAATGACCGATCCAAACCGTTTAATATGATCTCTCTATTGAAATCTCTATGCAGACCAAATTTTATATATTTTTTTTAAATTTGTAAGTATTTTTTTCGGATTTTTAAAACTGTTGTTTTAGAACGGTTCAGAACTAATTAAATGAATGATTTTCTAAAATTTCAAAATAATACTTAAAATTTTCAAAAAATGAAAAATTTGGTCGACATGAAGATTTCAATAAGGAGATCATATTGGACGGTTTGGATCGGTAATTTTGAACTAGATCTAGAGTTTTGATTGCAACTCATGGACCCTCTCATGAGTTGCAACTCATTATAGCAAAACTCTCTCTCTCTCATATATATATAATCATCAACATTAATTTAAGTACGATTATCTTCGTCGTCATCGCTGTCATAGTGATCATCATCAGAGGTAGTAGTAATAATATCAATGTTGTTTTTGAAGGTTATAATATGAATGTTGTTGTTGTTGTTGTTGTAGTTATTTGTTGTAATACATCTTGGTACACTGTTTTTAGGCTGCATTAATTTGGACCAAAAGGAATTGTGCAACATATATATACTTCTATTCCAATTCGTGTATCAGAATTGTGTAAAGAGGATAAACAAAGAGTCAAAGAGTGTTATTATAAATACTGTTATTCTAATAAAATGCTAAATAATTAGTTAATAGCACTTAATCGAGCTATCAAAGAGACTAACAGTATTTTTGAATCGCATCTAATTTATGTCTCTATCCCTATTCTATATATAGAGGAGCAAGTTCTACTTCCAACTATATGGTTGTGGTTGGTATAAAGAAGATGCGACTTACAGACATGCCTAAAAAATATAGAAGAGAAAAGTATATGTTGTACAATTAATTGTTTGGATATCCGTCTCTACACCACTGATTAGATCAATTTTCAAAAAATTAATGCTTTGGATTATATATATAAAATGTTTGAATACATCCTTAGTTAGGAGTTAGATACACTCTTGAATTGCTGATTTTATACGGATATATATGCCATCATAATGGCTCGATGCATTAATTGTTGGGCATCAAATAAATTCGGATAGTCTGATTGTTATGTTTAAAAATAGTACTGCTTATGCTGAGCAACATTAATTGA
>JAMFTS010000819.1:0-2500 GCA_028095005.1 Rhynchospora pubera
ATTGCCAGAATCCATCTTGTATATTTGAAGCAGGTTGACCCCCGTGCTTCTCTCATGGTACAACCCTCTTCCTGCTGAGCTGAGCCCCTATCTCCTCGGCCCACAGAGGAAAAATGTAAGGCTGGTGCTCAAAATTCATTACGGAAGAAAGGACTCACAGAGCCAGGATCACTAGGGGGATCACTAACTTCTACTAAAACGAATACTAATATAATAGAAAAGAACTCTTTTTTCTGTATACTTTCCCCGGTTCCATTGCTACCGCGGGCTTTACGCAATCGATCGGATCGTATAGATATCCCTTCAACACAACATAGGTCATCGAAAGGATCTCGGACAACTCACCAAAGCACGAAAGCCAGAATCTTTCCGAAAGTTGATTCCTATTTCAAGAGTGCATAACCGCATGGATAAGCTTACACTAACCCGTCAATTTTTGGATTCAATTGGGGATTTTCCTTGGGAGGTATCCGGAAGAAATTGGAATGGAATAATATAGATTCATACAGAAGAAAAGGTTCTCTATTGATTCAAAGGGTATACCTATGGGATAGAATAAGAAAAATCGAAATGAAATGAAAGAATCCAGGAAAAAAAGGAAATCGAAAAAAGGAAATAGAACAAACAAATAAGTAGAAGATCGAAGAGCTCTCAAAATGACAAAATTGAAACTCAAAAAGGATCCTTCTTTCTAATTCTCTAAGGATGAGAGGCAAAGGGATTTCTATCGAGAAAGAGTTCTTGTTCTTATTTAGATAGAAGATCGTGATTTGATCCGCATATGTTTCGTAAAAGAGAAAATCTTTTCCTTTGATCATAAATGAAAAGTCTTCAATTGGAATATGAAAAACGTGACTGAATTGGTCTTAGTTACTCTTCGAAACGGAGTGGAAGAAGGGAAGAAATTCTCGAACGAAGAAAAGGGATCCAATTACTTCGAAAGAATTGAACGAGGAGCTGTATGAGGTCAAAATCTCATGTACGGTTCTGTAGAGTGACAGTAAGGGTAACTTATCTGTCAACTTTTCCACTATCAACCCCAAAAAACCAAACTCTGCCTCTACGTAAAGTTGCCAGAGTACGATTAACCTCTAAATTTGAAATCACTGCTTATATACCAGGTATTGGCCATAATTTACAAGAACATTCTATAGTATTAGTAAGAGGAGGAAGGGTGAAGGATTTACCCGGTGTGAAATATCACATTGTTCGAGGAACCCGAGATGCTCTCGGAGTAAAGGGTCGTCAACAAGGGCGTTCTAGTGCGTTGTAGATTCTTATCCAAGACTTGTATCATTTGATGATGCCATGTGAATCGCTAGAAACATGTAAAGTGTATGGCTAACCCAATAACGAAAGTTTCGTAAGGGGACTGGAGCAGGCTATCATGAGACAAAAGATCTTCTTTCTAAAGAGATTCGATTCGGAACTATTAGATGTCCAGGGTCCAATATGAAAATCATTTCAGAGGTTTTCCCTTACTTTGTCCGTGTCAACAAACAATTCGAAATACCTCGACTTTTTCAGAACAGGTCTGAGTCAAATAGCAATGATTCGAAGCACTTTTTTTACATTCAACTATGTATTTCGGAAACCTAAGGACTCGATCGTATGGATATGTAAAATACAAGATTTCCAATCCTAACAGGAAAAGGAGGGAAACGGATACTCAATCTCAAGTGAGTAAACAGAATTTCATACTCGATCTCATAGATCCAATATAGAATTCTGTGGAAAGCCGTATTCGACGAAAGTCGTATGTACGGCTTGGAGGGAGATCTTTCCTATCTTTTGAGATCCACCCTACAATATGGGGTCAAAAAGCCAAAAAAAAAAAATTGATTCGTTTTTTAGCCCTTATAAAAAGAAAACGGATTCTTTAACCTCTTTCACGCTCATGTCACGTCGAGGTACTGCAAAGAAAAAAACTGCAGAATTCGATCCAATTTCTTGTAGTCGAGTCGTTAACATGTTGGTTAACCGTATGATGAAACACGGAAAAAAATCATTGGCTTATCAAATTTTCTATCGAGCCGCGTTAGATATTGAAAAAAAGACAAAAGAAAATCCAGTATCTATTTTACGTCAAGCAATACTTAGAGTAACTCCCAGGGTAGGAGTAAAAACAAGAAGAGGAAAAAACGGAAAGACTTATAAAGTCCCTGTTGCAATCCCACTTCCACAAGGAATATTACTTGCCATTCGTTGGTTATTAGAAGCATCCCGAAAGCGTTCGGGTACAAGTATGACTTCACAATTAAGTTCCGAATTAATAGATGCTGCTTCAAAAAAACGTGGTAAGGCCATACGCAAAAAGGAGGAGACTCATAAAAGGGCAGAGGCAAGTAGAAGTTTTGCTCATTTTCGTTAATTCATGAACGGGATCTATGGATTTACATAGGTCCATGGATTCATACATCTCGATCGGAAAAGAATCAATAGAAAGAGAATCGGACGATATCTTTATCGAAACAAATAAAAAGGAAAAGAAAGATAAAAC
>JAMFTS010000819.1:15000-28585 GCA_028095005.1 Rhynchospora pubera
ACATCTTTTTTTTTGAATCCATTCTGTCTTACTCTATCAAAAAAGCCTTCCAATGGATCAAATAGAAGAAATTTTCCGAATTTTTTTGAACATCGAGTTTCCTAAATTACTAAATCAAACTCTCCAGTTTGCCTGACTATTCTGTTTTTCCTAGGAAAGACAGAATAGAAACGAAAAAGAATCAAGAAGGAAATCAGATCTATTTTGCCATTGTATATATATATCTATATTTTCTATAGAAAAGATCCTAGAATTGGAAGGAAATAGCAGAATTTTGCTCTGGGAATATCTTATCAATCCATTCCCATCCCATTTATTTATACTTCTTGCAAATCCTCACGTTTTTTCGGAACGAAACCGGTTTTTGTTCCTTTTTTCAATTCATATCAATATAGAAATCGATTCTGGTTTTTGTTCCTTTTTTCAATTCATATCAATATAGAAATCGATTCTGTCGAAAATCCATATATGGAGTTCATTCAAGTTTCATGTGATTTACTAAAGAGAATAGAAATAATTACATAGATTCTAAGTAAGAATCTTACTTATGCATATACTATCCCAAACTAGAGAGAATTTTTTGCACCGTATCGAATGTATTGAATACAATAACTATATGATCTAGTTCGAACTCTGTTGTTCCAAATGCAATTCCAAAAAAATTGGAATATGCAGATGAATAGATAACTATACCAACATGCCCTTACAAAATACTATTTGATTAGTATAATCATTTTGTTATGCAATTCAATACTATTTTATCAATTCTAGGAATTGAATATGTTATTCTGAGTAATAAGAAACTATTACGATAAATAAATAAGATTCCTATTACGAAATAAACAAGAAGATTTTCCGAATTTTTTGGAACATCAAGTTTTATCTAATTTAGTAAAGAGAATAGAAATAATTGCATAGATTCTAAGTAAGAATCTTACTTATGCATATACTATCCCAAACTAGAGAGAATTTTTTGGAACATCAAGTTTTATCTAATTTAGTAAAGAGAATAGAAATAATTGCATAGATTCTAAGTAAGAATCTTACTTATGCATATACTATCCCAAACTAGAGAGAATTTTTTGCACCGTATCGAATGTATTGAATACAATAACTATATGATCTAGTTCGAACTCTGTTGTTCCAAATGCAATTCCAAAAAAATTGGAATATGCAGATGAATAGATAACTATACCAACATGCCCTTACAAAATACTATTTGATTAGTATAATCATTTTGTTATGCAATTCAATACTATTTTATCAATTCTAGGAATTGAATATGTTATTCTTAGTAATAAGAAACTATTACGATAAATAAATAAGATTCCTATTACGATAAATAAATAAGATTTTCCGAATTTTTTTGAACATCAAGTTTTACATGATTTAGTAAAGAGAATAGAAATTTGATCATTACTAGATCGATCTTAGGGGTCGATGAATAATGAGCAACTAATGGGATTTTTTTCGTGAAAAAGGATATTTCTTTTTGGAAATCAGTGAAGAAATATTACCTAATTTTCTAATAAACAACCAATATCTTAAAAATCGAAGAGAAATGAAAATGATAATTCGCATTGTACAAACTTTTTGTAGTAAAACTACAAAATCGGTCGTCGTATTCGGACTTTATTTTGGATTTTTAAGCGCATTCTCGATAGGACCCTCTTTTTTCTTTCTTATTAAAACTCGTGTTATGGAAGAAGGGAGCGAGAGGAATGTTGCGTCGACAACTGGTTTTCTTGTCGGGCAACTTATAATGCTCGTATCAGTTTATTATTTCCCTCTGCATCTAGCATTGAGTCAGGCTCATACAATAACTATGCTAGTTGCTTTATATGTTTTGTTTCATTTCGCATCGTATAATGACGAGGACTTTTTGGATTATGAATATGGACTAACTACCCGAAATTCCATACGTAATTTCGGTATTCAATGTGTATTCCTGAGTAATGTGATTTTTCAATTATTAAATCATTTTGTTTTACCAAGCGCAACGTTGGCTAGATTAGCCAACATTTATATGTTTCGATGTAACAACAAAATGTTGTTCATCATAAGCAGTTTTGGTGCTTGGTTCATTGCTCAAATTTTCTTCATAAAATGGCTTGGATTGGTATTATTCTGGGTACGGCAAACTTATTTTTATTTTTATAAATCAACGAACTACAAGGGTCTTGTGTTGCATTGGAAGTACACTCTCATGGATTGGACATATATATCTTCTATGGAAGAAGTCTTCCGTATTTTCTCTTTTGTCATCTGTATCTTCTATTTAGGTAGCGTTCCATATCCTTTGGTCAATCAGAAACGGAGAAACAAAAAAGCCGAAACACTAGAAAAAATAAAGCAGATGAAAGAGCAAAATCAAGAAAGGCAGGAAAAAAGAAATGGAAAAACAAGTTCCAAAACGAAGAATACTCAATTAGTTAGAAATCAAGAAGAGCAGGAAAAGACTAAATTCGCGTTTACAAGAATATTAGTTACTAATCTTTTTGATTCTAGACGATGGAATCGTCCATTACGATATATCCAAAACCAAAAAAATCGATTGTACGAGCGTGCTGTACAAGACATTCCTGTACAAAATGAAATGGGGCAATATTATTTTGGTACATGTCTAAGTGATGGGAAGAAAAGAATATCTTTTACATATAGACATGGTTTCAAGGAGTATTTGGACACGCTAGTAAAACAACTAGCTTTAATCAATTCTTTTTGGTTTTCGGATCCGAAAACAAAGAAATTAAGAATAGTAAATGCATTAAGAAAATTATCTGAATTAAAAAGATTAAAAAAATTCTCTAAATCTAAGAAATATTTATATTATAAATGGATTTATAGAAATGAAAAAAAAAAGTACAACTTAATCAATGAATTAAGAAGTCGAATCAAAGTTCTAGAAGAGAAAGAGGGATTTCTTGCTCTAGATATCCTCGAAAAAAGAGCCAGATTATGTAATGATGAAAATGAAGAACTATGCTTTTCTAAACGGAAGGATCCCCTTTTGAAGGGATCAAATCGTAGGATATCAGAAAGAGCGCCTCTGAAACACATAGGAAATCCATTTACTATAGCTGATCTGACACAACAAATGAAAAAATTCGAAAAAAAAAAAGAGAAGATCACGAAGACAGTCATAAAAAACTATATGAAAAATTGAAATCTAAAAAGGCGCTTATTAATCCCGTAATCCAACTATTTCCATCATTGAGTGCAGTCCTTATGGATGCCCACGATCACTTACGTTGGATGGAACGAGTACACCGCAGTCCACAAACCCTGTTGTACACAATAATTGTGGCTGATCCAACTACTAAAAAAGTTCTAAAAAAGCCAAAAAAGGGAAGGAACTTTTTTAATTTTTTTCAAAAAGATTTCCAGGAAATCAAGAAAGATCTTCCTCGATTGCTAAGTGGCTTTATGGACGACCTGCAAGTGAGGGAAGAACGGCCAGAAAAAGAAGACAGTGAAGCTCAGGAAAAATATGGGGAAGAAGGGGAAAAACAAAAAAAAGACGAGGAAAGGGAAAGGGAAAAACAAGTATTCGCGCAAATTTATTTGCGCAAATTCAGAGACATTCTCCTTTATGTAATGGATGATAGTGATGTGGCTCTGCAGGGGAAGAAGAAATCCGATGAGCAGAAGGAAGAAGATGAGAAGAAGGAATCCAATGAGAAGAAGGAAGAAGATGAGAAGAAGGAATCCAATGAGAAGAAGGAAGAAGATGAGAAGAAGAAATCTGATGAGAAGAAGAAATCAGATGAGCAGAAGGAAGAAGATGAGGAGGACGAATGGCCGCAATCAAGAAATATAGTTTTGGTACATTACTCGCAAGTACCGGATTATTATCGAGGTGCAATCAAAGGAAGCATGCGTGGTCTAAAACGTAAAACAGTTATTTGGGACTTGTATCAACCACATCCACATTCCCCGCTTTTTTTTGATCGAGTAGAAAACAAGCTTTTTTCTTTTTTTCGAAAAATCTTTTTTTTTGTTTTTGGTATCTTTTTGAAAATCTTTTCAAAGATTTTTTTCATTCTTAGGAATTCGGTGGGGAGAAAACAAGAACGGAAAATCTTGCAAGAGGAAAAGATAAAGGAAATCGATTTGGTAGAGAAAAGGAAAAACAGCAAGATGAGAAGAAAAGAGAGCGAAGAAGAACGACGTCGATCCATAGCAGAAACTTGGGATGCAGATGAGTTCACTCAACAAATGAGAGGTTTGCTTTTATTAACCCACTCTTTTCTTAGAAAAAAAATTGTATTACCTTCTTTGATAATAGCTAAAAATCTTGGCCGGATGGTTTTATTCCAATCATCCGAATGGGATGAGGATTTCAAGGAATGGGAGAAAGAAATGCATGTTAAATGTATTTATAATGGTGTTGCATTATCAGAAACAGAATTTCCCATGAATTGGTTAAATGATGGTATTCAGATCAAGATTCTATTTCCTTTTCGTTTGAAACCTTGGCGAAGTAGAAAAGAAAAAGTAAGAAAATCAACTTTTTTAACAGTTTTTGGAAGAGAAACACGCGTACCTTTTGGGTCTCCCCAAAGGCAACGTTCCTTTTTTCAACCCATTTTTAAAGAACTTTTAAAAAAAATGAGAGAAGTGAAAAAGAAATCTTTTCTACTTTTCGAAGTTTTCGAAGGAAAAAAAAGAAAAGTATATGAACCGACTGAAAATGGAAAAGATTCCAAAATCAATAAGAATATTATTCATGAACCCACCATTGAAATCCCATCCATGAATTTGACAATTGAGTCAGTAATAGAAATACAAATGCAAAATTGGTCTGATGGAACAATCAGAATCAGAAATGAAATAGAACAAATCACAAAAGAAAAGAACAAAATACTTCTCATTTGTGATGATAAAAGACCGGAATCACAGAAACCTATTTGGAAGATATTTCAAAGAAATACTATTCGATTAATACGCAAATCAGGTTATTTTCTCAAATATTTCATTGAAAAAACATCCATAAATATCTTGCTATGGATGATTAACAACCTTCCTAGGACTAGGAAAAATTCGCAACTTTTCTTTGAATCAATAAAAAAAAAAATGAAGAAATTCATTTACAAGAATAAAACAAATCAAAAAGGGAAGAAGGAAAGAGATCAAAATACAATGAACTTTTTTTGGACTCAAAAAAAGAATCATTCAAAAATGGATTATGACTTATCTTCCTTGTCCCAAGAATATGTATTTTACAAATTATCACAAAGCCCATTCCTTAACAAATATCACTTTAGTTCTTTACTTCAATATAAGGAAAAGGAAACCTATCCTTTTATTAAGGATCAAATGAAAGATTATTATCGAGGGATATTTAATTCCAAATCAAGTCATAAGAAAATGACTAAGAGTCAATTGTGGAAAAACTGGTTAAGGGGTCATTATCAATACAATTTATCTCAGACCAAATGGTCCCAATTAGAACCGCAAGAATGGCGAAATCGAATGAATCAACATTGTATGATTCCAAATAAAGACTCAATGCCATTTGATTCCTATGGATTTGATTCATTCCTTAGTCTAAAAGAAAAATTAAAAAAAAACTACAGATATGATCTTTTAGCAAATATATATATGAACTATGGGGATAAAGATAAAAAGAACTTATCTATTTCTCGATTTGTCAGTCTAGCTATTAGTGATCATCTAGAAGATTTAGAAAGTTTTTCTTATCCATGGAAAAATCAAGATAGAAAATATTTTGATTGTCGAATTCTCCTTACAAAAAAGAGCGATATAGATACCTATACTAATAACAATAAACTGTGGGTCAATCCACTGATAGGTGGTTATCAAAATACTAAGACTGAAGAAGAAAGAATCCAAAACAATTTGACCAAAAAAATATATGGTCCAAAAAGAAGATTCGGATCAAAAAAAAGATCAAAAAAAAGATCAAAAAAAAGATCAAAAAAAAGATCAAAAAGAAGGTAAAAAAGAAGATCAAAAAGAAGGTAAAAAAGAAGGTAAAAAAAAAGATTCGGATCAAAAAGAAGGTAAAAAAGAAGATTCGGATCAAAAAGAAGATCAAGAAGAAGATTCAGATCAAGAAGAAGATTCGGATCAAAAAAAAAATCAAAAAGAAGATTTTTTGGATTGGAAGAAAATGAATAAAGAATGGAAAAAAAGGAATGAAGAAACGGTTTTTGGATTCCATATAGGATCTCATTGGTTCTTCCCAGAATTGGTACTACTTTTAAATGAATATAAAAAGAAACCATGGATTACGCCAATCAAATTCCTTCTTTTTGATTTGGATCCTCGTAAAGATCCAAAAAATAAAGATCCAAAAAATAAAGATCCAAAAAATAAAGATCCAAAAAATAAAGATCCAAAAGACGGCAAAAAAACGGAAGACGAAGCTATGCAGGAAGCTATTAACGCGGGAAAAATTTTTAATGTCAAAAAAACAAATAAGTCAGAACAAGATTTTATAGTACAAGTGCGTTATGAACCAGAACCGGGAAGTGAAGAAAAAAAGAAAAAGAAGATAATCAGAGGATTAAATGACATGCAAGAATTTGATTTCTTGATCAAAAAATCTTTCCTTTACCAATTAAGATTGGATACCCCCGAAACCAAGAAAAAAATAAAAAGTGGGATAGACGAGAGCTATCACCTGCTTAGACTGTTCAAAGACTATCTGCAAAAAAAGGAAAAGGGGATTCCTATACCTCGTAGAAGAGATCCACAACAAGTAAGTACCAAATTGATCGAGAAAGGCGAGATAGATTTGGAACTAATGGAAATGTTAACAGAGAAAAGTGACAGTGTCCCCTCTTTGTTAGAAAATCAATATCTGAAATTCGACGAATTTCGTCTATGTCAGAAAATAGACGGGAAATCCATTTTATATCAAATGATAAGTATCAATATCTCATTGTTCAATGAAAATGAGCATCAAAGTCAGGACTTCCTTCGTCCTGAAGATATTCTATCTTCTAGGCGTTGTCGAGAATTGCGAATTTTAAGTTCTTTCAATTACCCTAATTGGAATGTTAGGGATAGAAAGCGATCCGATGGAAAGAAAAAAAAAAAAAAAAGAAAACAAAAAAAAAACTCTAGCCAATTATTCAATGTTTTCAATGAGAAGGAACTAAATACAGATCCCAATGAATTCGTGAAATGCAAATCTTTTCTTTGGCCAAATTTCCGATTCGAAGATTTATTATGTATGAATCGCTATTGGTTTAATACCAATAATGGAAGTCGTTTCAGTATGTTAAGGATACGTATGTATCCAAAATCTAGAATTCGAAAATAGTGTATTTCCTATACCAACATAGGAATCAAGAAATTAGCAGAGTTCTTCAAATTGTCGTTAAAGACATTTTTCCTTAATACAGAAATGGATTATCTCCTGCTATCCAAATCAAATCTTCCATTTGATTTGGATAGAATAACAAAGTAGTATATGAATAAATCCAAAACTAGATTCAAATAACTGGCATAATCCTGATTTTTTGATTTTTCCTGATCGGAAAAATCATCCATGAAAAAGAAAAAAGATAGAAAAATTTTGTTATTTATGGTCCAAAATTCATCCACTCCCATTATTCCACAAGAAGAAAACAAAGGTTCTGTTGAATTTCAAGTATTCAGTTTCACCAATAAGATACAGAGGCTTACTTCCCATTTCGAATTGCACAAAAAAGATTTTGTATCGGAAAGGGCTCTACGAAAAATTCTGGGAAAACGCCGACGGTTGCTGGCTTATTTGTCAAAGAAAAATCAAGTACGTTATAATAAATTAATGGATCAATTGAATATTCGGGAACCACAAACTCGTTAATTTCATCGTTTGAATTTTTTGGAATTTAGTAGTATTCGATTTTTCATTTTGATGAGCCTCACTTTGAGGAATTCATGGAATAATGAATTCAGGAAGAAAAGATATGACTGGAAAAGTTATGACTGTACCGGTTACAAGAAAAGATCTCATGATAGTCAATATGGGTCCTCACCACCCATCAATGCATGGTGTTCTTCGATTGATCCTTACTCTCGATGGTGAAGATGTTATTGATTGTGAACCCATATTGGGCTATTTACACAGAGGAATGGAAAAAATAGCGGAAAACCGAACAATTCTACAATATCTACCTTATGTAACACGGTGGGATTATTTAGCTACTATGTTCACAGAGGCAATAACGGTAAATGCACCAGAAAAATTGGAAAATGTTCAAGTACCTCAAAGAGCTAGCTATATCAGAGTTATTATGCTGGAATTGAGCCGTATAGCTTCTCATTTGTTATGGCTTGGACCTTTTATGGCAGATATCGGTGCACAGACTCCTTTCTTTTATATTTTCAGAGAGAGAGAATTGATATACAATCTATTCGAAGCCGCCACAGGTATGCGAATGATGCATAATTATTTCCGTATCGGGGGGGTAGCTGCGGATCTACCTTATGGGTGGATAGAGAAATGTTTCGATTTCTGCGATTATTTCTTAACAGGAGTTGTTGAATATCAAAAACTTATTACACGGAATCCCATTTTTTTGGAACGAGTGGAAGGAGTGGGTATTATTGGTGGAGAAGAAGCAGTAAATTGGGGTTTATCCGGGCCAATGTTACGAGCTTCTGGAATCCAATGGGATCTTCGTAAAGTTGATAATTATGAGTGTTACAATGAATTCGATTGGGAAATCCAATGGCAAAAAGAAGGAGATTCATTAGCTCGTTATTTAGTACGAATCGGTGAAATGAAGGAATCCATAAAAATGATTCAACAGGCTCTAGAGGGAATTCCTGGAGGACCCTATGAGAATTTAGAAGTCCGACGCTTTGATAGAGCAAAGAATTCCGAATGGAATGATTTTGCATATCGATTTATAAGTAAAAAACCTTCACCGAATTTTGAATTGTCGAAACAAGAACTTTATGCCAGAGTGGAAGCCCCAAAGGGGGAATTAGGGATTTATTTGATAGGAGATAATAGTGTTTTCCCCTGGAGATGGAAAATTCGTCCACCCGGTTTTATCAATTTGCAAATTCTTCCAGAGCTAGTTAAAAGAATGAAATTGGCTGATATCATGACGATATTAGGTAGTATAGATATCATTATGGGAGAAGTTGATCGTTGAAATGATAATTGATACAACAGAAGTACAAACTATCAATTCTTTCTCTACATCGGGATTTTTCAAAGAAGTCTATGGACTGATATGGATTATACCTATTTTGACCCTGATATTGGAAATCACGATAGGGGTACTCGTCATTGTTTGGTTAGAAAGAGAAATATCCGCAGCGATCCAACAGCGTATTGGGCCTGAATATGCTGGTCCGTTGGGAATTCTTCAAGCTATAGCAGATGGGACGAAATTACTTTTGAAAGAGGACCTCCTCCCATCTCGAGGAGATATTCGTCTGTTTAGTGTCGGACCGTCTATAGCAGTCATATCAGTTCTACTAAGCTATTTAGTAATTCCTTTTGGGTATCGTCTTGTTTTAGCGGATCTCGGTATAGGTGTTTTTTTATGGATCGCCATTTCAAGTATTGCTCCTATTGGCCTTCTTATGTCAGGATATGGATCGAATAATAAATATTCCTTTTCAGGTGGTCTCCGAGCTGCTGCTCAATCAATTAGTTATGAAATACCATTAACTCTATGTGTATTATCAATATCTCTACGTGTGATTCGCTGGAATATGAACTTTTCTCTCTCTTTCTTCTAGAAATCAAAGAAGAAAAAGAGGTTCAATGTATTGAATAGATATTCTCATTCATTTTTTGATTCAGCATTCGGGTTGATTAGTTAAACCAGATAGTTATATGAGTGAAACAAAACAACTTATCCATTTGTAGTAAGAAAAAAAAATCTCATTCCCTATGTACGTACAAGCATCCAGTTGAAGGAAACATAAGCAGGGATAAACAGTTTATCCCAAGATTGCGATTTTTTGATTAGTCATCATATCTTGAAGCGGGTGCAAACAAAAGATCAACTGTATGGAGTTTCTACTACTGTCTTGTATGTATTACTATACCGGCGATCAATCAAAAGTCAGTGGACAGTTAGGAACACCAAGGTACACAAAGGATTAGTAATAGATATAATGGAAGGTATCAAAAAAAAGGTTTTTCCACATAAAACGAATCATAATAAGGACTTGAAATTGGTAGAAATGATCAAGTAGTACTTCCCTACGATTCCGATCTAGAGTATGCTCCTATTCACTGATTCAAAAAATGACTATCAAGAACGAATTAATCCTTTATTTTTTTTTGAAGTACCCTCCCCTGAGACAGAAGAAGAGGAAAAAAGAAATGGAATGCCATATATGGAATGAATAATCAAGAAAAGATCTTTCTTGATTATTTCTTCCATATTGATTCATATACAATTCTTATCATGATTCATGAACGAATGCCTAATTCTTTATATTTATTCATTGATATAACGAGTATTTTATTGAAAGATTCAGTTATTACCGAACAAAGAGAGATTCTCATTATAAAGGATAAGATCAATTCGGAAGCAAGTTTTTGATTATTCTAGCAGACAGAATTCCATTGGTCTAATTTGGGACTCTCCGATGTATCTTTATTCTGTCTACCCCCAAAGAAAGATGCCGATAATACCGAACTAGTCCTTCCATTTTTTGTGGCCATAGAGGAGCCGTATGAAGCTGAGGTTTCATGTACGGTTTTGAAATAGCGATGAAAACTGTGATGTTATTATCGACTATGATTATCTAACAGTTCAAGTACAGTTGATATAGTTGAAGCACAGTCCAAATATGGTTTTTGGGGGTGGAATCTGTGGCGTCAGCCTATAGGCTTTCTAGTTTTTCTCATTTCTTCTCTAGCCGAATGTGAGAGATTGCCCTTTGATTTACCAGAAGCAGAGGAGGAATTAGTAGCAGGTTATCAAACCGAATATTCGGGTATCAAATATGCTCTCTTTTATCTTGCTTCTTACCTAAATCTATTAGTTTCTTCGTTATTTGTCACAGTTCTTTACTTAGGTGGGTGGAATTTCTCCATTCCGTACATACCCATTCCTGAACTTTTCAGAATAAATCAAATGGCTGGAATTTTTGGAATGACAATTGATATCTTTATTACATTAGCTAAGGCTTATTTGTTTCTCTTCATTTCTATCACAACAAGATGGACTTTACCTAGGATGAGAATAGACCAGTTATTAAATCTTGGATGGAAATTTCTTTTACCTATTTCTCTAGGTAATCTTTTATTAACAACTTCTTCTCAACTTGTCTCACTATAAATAACAGAATACGATAACAAGATTCTCGATTCATAATATCTCTCAAACAAGAGAAAGAAACTTCCTTTTTTTCATGGATATTTCCAATATGTTCCCTATGGTAACTGGGTTCATGAATTATGGTCAACAAACCATACGAGCTGCAAGGTACATTGGGCAAAGTTTCATAATTACCTTATCCCACACAAATCGTTTACCTGTCACGATTCAATATCCTTATGAAAAATCAATCATGTCAGAGCGTTTTCGAGGTCGAATCCACTTTGAATTTGATAAATGTATTGCTTGTGAAGTATGTGTTCGTGTATGCCCGATAGATCTACCTGTTGTTGATTGGAGATTGGAAAGAGATATTCAAAAGAAACAATTGCTTAATTATAGTATTGATTTCGGGGTTTGTATATTTTGTGGTAACTGTGTCGAGTATTGTCCAACAAACTGTTTATCAATGACTGAAGAATATGAACTTTCTACTTATGATCGTCATGAATTGAATTATAATCAAATTGCTTTGGGTCGGTTACCAATCTCAATAATTGGAGATTACACAATTCAAACAGTTAGGAATTCGACTCCAATCCAAATAGACAAAGAGAATTCCTTTGATTCCAGAACGATTACTAATTACTAAGATTTTTTTTGGTTAGTCAGTAACTACAAATCAAACTCATAACTATTTATTGTCGAGAATCACTCTTTGATTGAAACTGAGAATCGATTTTTCGTGATGGGATGATTTCGAAATATACAATTTGAACCACTATTCAAACGAGTCTTTTTTCGGATAAAAATTCGATTTCCATTCATCCATATTTCCATTTCATTCTATGATAAATGGATCATAAACTATATTATATATAAGAACAAAATAGGGGAACCCCTTTTCCTTTCCTGGACCATTTAGTACGGTCATGATAGATTTGAAGTTCTTTCTTTTTTTTTTTACATAATGGATTTACCTGGACCAATACATGATATTCTTGTGGTATTTATAGGATCAGTTCTTGTATTAGGGGGTCTAGGGGTAGTATTACTTACCAATCCAATTTATTCTGCCTTTTCGTTGGGATTGGTTCTTATTTGTATATCCTTATTCTATATTTCATTGAACTCCTATTTTGTAGCTGCCGCACAGCTCCTTATTTATGTCGGAGCCATAAATGTATTGATCTTATTTGCTGTAATGTTCATGAATGGTTCAGAATATTCCAATGATTCCTATCTTCGGACCATTAGAGATGGGGTTACTTCACTGATTTGTACAACTATTCTTTTTTCACTAATGGCTACTATATCAGATACATCATGGTACGGGATTCTTTGGACTACAAGATCAAATCAAATTATAGAACAGGAACTCACAAATAACGTTCAACAAATTGGGATTCATTTAGCAACAGATTTTTTTCTTCCCTTTGAACTCATTTCTATAATTCTTCTAGTTTCCTTGATAGGTGCAATTACTATGGCTCGACAATAAGAAATACTTAGAATGATTCCAAATTCTAAGAATTGCTAATTCTAAATCAAAATCAAAAAAATCCAAATTTTTGGTCCCCTTTTTCCTTTATTTTTGACTTCTTCTTTCCCAGTTAGTTATTTAGTTGATTTAACTAATTTGGATTTCCTAGTTAATTTATAGTGAAATTAGTTAAAAAAGGCCAAATTCGTTCATCTAAGAATTTTAAAAATCAAAAAAGATTTTTTTATCCTAGTTTTATTGAATCAGAATTCCCTTTTGTTTCTTAAGAAATCGATTTGTAAAAAACTTATTAATATTTTCATGATATTCTCATATCATATCAAATAAAGCACAAAAATTGTAAATTTTTTTATTTAACTTAAAGTCTTATTGTCTGATTTCTTCTTTTCTTATTCCCATATTTTCTCTTTATTCTTTACATTATTATTAAGTTTCAAATATCTTACTTCAAAAAGATAAGAATTGGTGAATTCGAAATTTTAGAAAAGAATATCAATTTAAATTATTAATCTTCTTCATTTTTTATGGAACATATACATCAATATGTATGGATAATACCTTTTCTTTCACTTCCTGTTCCTATATTCATAGGGCTTGGACTTCTTCTTATTCCGGCTGCAACCAAAAATATTCGCCGAATATGGGCTTTTCCAAGTATTTTCTTGTTAATTATAACTATAATCTTTTCTTTGAACCTTTCTATTCAACAAATAAAAGGGAGTTTGATTTATCAATCTCTATGGTCTTGGACCATTAATAAAGATTTTTCACTAGAGTTTGGGTATTTGATTGATCCACTTACCTCAATTATGTCAGTACTCATCACTAC